>JACXSJ010000730.1:0-178770 GCA_014851325.1 Pentalonia nigronervosa
ATATTCGTGTGAATCTTTAATGCAGTAGCTTCCCCTTGCTTTCTGCATCCTATGCCGTTGACGCTTACTAGCGTTCATCCGCCTTTAGAGGTGGTTTCTCACCTCAAGGGCAATAGAGTGCCCTGCTCTTTACGTTGTAAAGAGTACTCCTTATACCGGGAGCAGTTCGGTCCACTGGAATCCCCTGCCTGAGGGTTTCGCCAGTGGAGCTCGGGGCCTCGGGTGCGCTAGACCCGTAGGGTGTGGTATTAAACCAAACCCTTCCCCTGAGGGTATAATTTGTGCAATAGTCAATAAAAAAGATAAGAAAACCAGTCTAATATGTACCTCCATATTATATTGCAAACTACTATGTGTAACTAAATTATATTAAGATTGAGATTATGAGTACTTTTATATTTGGTGGTCTGCTCGATTACAAATGTTTACCAAAGTGGCCCGCCGATGAAAAAAAGTTGGGCATCACTGCTATATAGTATAGGTATCGGAATATATCTCGTCCTTGAGTATCTAACTGTAGATAATGGATGTGTTAAAATTGAATTCAATGATAATATATTGTCTCATTGGCCATTGCATACAATAAATGATTCTGAGCGGAAATGGCCTGTCCGTATACTATTTCTAAGGATATTTTATAATATATTATTTATATTTCCTATAAGCACCTATTTTTTTTTTTTTTATTTGAACAAATTTTTGCTAAAAACAAATCACATATATTATATAATAATTATTATAATATCAATTCATATAATATATATTTTTAGTTGTTATTAACATATTATCTAAATCAATATTAAAGTGCTTAATGTAAAACGGTGAAATTATAACATTTTTTGATCTTAATGTATTGAAAATGTCATTGTGTATAGGAAATATTTAGTGATGAAAAGTTTCAAGTCCCTACGGACTTTAAATTTGGAATTATAATAAAATAACTAAATAATTATTATTTTTATTTAAATATCCAATTTTAAAGTTTTAATGTAGACAAAATTGGAATTAAAAATAAACATAAATTTGTCTACATTTAAACTTGAAATAACTATAAAAAAAAATTGCGCATTTGTGTGTATAAATAACGTTTCTGTAAGAAGAATTGATAAGGGAAATTATAACATATTTTCAAATCTTAGTTATTAAATTGAAAATTAAATACATTTTTACTACCTACAAAATAATTAGCAATTTCTGATTTTGCTAAATTTTATCAACATTAAAACTTTAAATATTTTTAAAAGTTAAGTGTGCCTACAATATTAATAGATTATAAATATAAATAGATTTAGAACAATTTGTGTTGAAATTGTTTTACATTCTCTAGCCTTTTGACTGAGCATATATTTTTTTACCAATAGTATTATAAGACTAATACAATTTGATAATTGCATGTCTATAAATAGCTTAAAATTATTTTAAATATTTTTAAAATTTAATTAAGTGTAGCAAATTATAATTTAAGAAATAATGGAATGTTTTAAGCTTTTACATTTATATTTTTGAATAATAATAAAAAAACAAAAATCATTTGAAGGTAAATATCATTGTTAATATACAATAGAATAGCCATGTCATAAAAATGCAAACTTTAATTACACATAAAAAAAATTGTGGAACTTAATTTTGGATTCTGAGTAGAGCGATGATTGTATTGATTTTACAATGATGTGTGTTTTTGTTTTGTGTCTGTTATAAAATTTTGATGCAGTTAAGTGCTTCGATTTTCATCATTATGTATTCTGGTAAGAAAGTGAATTTAGTTAATACTTTAGGGGGTTAAAAGTAAAAAATTTGCAAAAGTTTTCAAACTTTTCGTAAAAATAATAAAAAAATTAAAGGAAAAACGGCAATTTTATGCGAAGTTGATTTTTGACAAAATCGATTTGGTTTTTTGGTATACACCAAAAATAATAACGTAGAAATATGATATTTTTACCAAATGCTTATATAAGTATTTTCTATACACAATAACATTTTCAATATATTGTGATTTTTTTGAGTTATTTATAGGCACATAATGTTTAGTTTTTATATCTAAGGACTGAACATTTAAAACAAAGTTTTTTGTAAGTAGTTTATAATGTAACCAAAAAATTAAAAAAAAAAATTTTATAGACATTTTAAATTAAAATTTGGACATTAAAATATAGAACATTTTCTAATTATTTTGTGGTTAAAACAGTATATAATGTTTTATTTTCATTGTTTTCAGTATTGTTTTTAGGACCGAAGATTCTTTTTAGTATTTTCCTTTCAAAAATCATTAGCTTCTTTTCATCTACCTTTGTTGATGCCCATAACCTGCATGCATATAATACAATAGGCCTGACCAGGGATTTGTATAATCTAATTTTTATTTTCTTTGATAGTAATTTTGACTTCAATAGTGATGCCACGGAGAAATAGCACTTATTCTCTGCTATTATCCTACAGTTGAATTCCTCATGGCTATTTGCATTTTCAATCACATCTACTCCAAGATATTTAAAGTTACAGACTTTTTCAAATGTCATATCTTCCACTTAGATTTGATTAAATTTATCTTTTTTATATTACTACATATTTTATAAACTAATTAAAATTAATAAATATAATTATGAAAATAAATTTATAATTATATCAAAACATCTTTATACTGAAAATAAAATACCTACTATATATTATAACAAAATGATAATCTCTATAATTATATTTTTTAATTCTTTCTATGGCCATAATAAAAAATCTACAATTTTCTAAATTTTATTATGTGATAAATGTTTTACACTGTTTTTCAATGTGTGATTTGTACAATTCTTGTCCTATTAAGATACATAAGTAATATTTAATATTAATTCTTATCAATAATCAAAAAAATCAACCGTAAATTTACCCAACTAGTATGATGTACCTGTCGAGTTCATTAGGAACTTAATCGATTTACTCTAAGTTACGAATCCCTAGTTGGATAAATCTTGTATCATACAAATAAGTATCTCAGGAATACAAGGTACAGCTTTAAATCAGATCATTGGAAAAAATAGTACCTATTCGTTATTGATTAATAGTTTTAAATATGAGACTAGTATTGAGTCATTTAATTAAAAAATTGATTTCGAGAAAAGCTTACAGCTTTACTAAAATTTGCTCGAGAATTTGTTCTTTTTTCTTATTATATTTATTAATTACTATGAATCATGATAAATATATATAAAATATTTTAAGTGTAGTATTGTAAAGTAATTACTTGATATGCTTAAATGATAAAGCTTATGATCAATTTGATATGATGCGTTTATTAAAAAAAAACTCACATCATGTAAAATCAATTACTTATCCCATTCATCTCTCAGAATCTAAGTCTATGAATATGGATACCTTTAAAATATGGATACTTAGGTACCTACCAACTTTTGTTTTATAAAAGCTTTTTGTAAAATATGTATTAAATAAAATATGATTTTACATATTTTTTACTTTACTGACACAGAATTATACTCTGTGATCGTTACATTTTTAGTTAACTTAAAGCTTTTTTGTTAAGTAAAACCAAAATAAATGGTTAGAATAGTGTGAAGTATTGCATTGAAATGGCAATAAAACTTTTTCATTAGCTTTGTTTAAATTATTTATTGTTATTTTAAACATTAACACTCAAACGTACGTATATAAAAGGTATACATAGTATGTTTTTTAATGCATATTATGAGTATAATTTATAACATTTTACTACTAAAATGTTTTAGCACAGAAAAAAATGTATTAAATAATCAATATATTTTTCAAATATCTTAAAATTTAGAATATGAAGAACTGATGTTGATGTATAGACATAATTAAATAAAAAATGATAATAATATTTTTTTTTTAATTATTATAATATTATTATTCTGACAATAGATCCAATGGATGAGGTATGTCGTTTGGGCACAATTAATAGGTATTTTTATATTAAAGTTCTAGTATAAATTAGTTTTTATTTTTGCAAATTAATTTAAAATTAAAACTAAATTTTGGGTGTAAAATATTGAAGAACAAAACATTTCATCTTATTATAATAGTTAATTATTAATTTAATAAAATAATAATATTGTGTCATATACTTATTTTGTTTGTGATATTGTTTTTAATTATTTTTTATTTAACAATATTAGTACTTTACAAACTATATATATATATATATATAAGTAATTTGAAGTACCTTTCTAAAATTTGCCATTATATAATTCTTGTAATTGTATTAGATACTTTTAGAACTTAATGTGGAATAATAACATTTTATAGTTTTGTATATATTTTCTTTGTGACATAATGGTAAACACCCACTCATTTAATCTAGAAGAAAAGTCAGTTGATACTTCTTTAGGTCACAGTTGTAAAAATGATTGCTTCGGTGTGTCACTGATAGTTAGCACGACACTATTTTTAGGTGGTTTCTAATTTCGAACTTTAAAACTTTTGTTTAGGGCCCCATAATTTTATTTGAAATATTAGGAAGATAATTAAAGTAAGATTTAAGTGTAATGACATTCAGGCCCCTTTAATGCACAATAAGAGGATTGATTTTTAATTTAGTCTATTTAAACATTTTGTAAACAAAAAAAAAGAAAATAAGATAGTTAACAGTTGTTATAATAGTATAAAATATTTTCTAAAATATATATCTTTTAAGAGATTGCAACAGTTAAATCGACTTTCTTTGTTTTTCACACGGGTGTGCTGTAAAAATCATTACCCTTGCTTTCAAGATCGTATTTACAAGTTAAAATTATGATGTATCATAATATATAAAAAAAACTTTAGTAATAATTCTATCAATTTTTTGTCATAGTTTTTTTATTATAAACTAAAATTACCTATGTATAATAATAAGCATTCAAATTTTTATATTTTTTTTTATTTAAATGAAAACGACTACGACAAAATTATGTATACGTTTTTCACAAATATATTATCACTTAAGATACCTTTCTACCTTAATCACATTCTTGGAATAATAGAGATCAATATTTACTATATTTCACGTTTATAAGACAAAATATACAGCTGATTCAATTGTACGATTCATGTACAATAAATGGCCTATTGACTCAGTATTACTATTAACAATTTACCCATCTTTATGGTGACTATTGTGTATGAATTTTGTTGGCATTAGTCTAAAAACTCAGATATTATGTATATTAATATATCATAATAATTACGTTCATCAATATTAAGTTTAAAAAATCTGTATGAGTCATAACCTATTAAAACTACTACTACTTACTGAATCTAAACCCCTTTAAGAAAAATGTAAATCAAAATATTTTGCATAAATAACGCAGAAATGACAGTTTACGTGACATTTTGTGAAAAAATGTTTGTTATTTTGACTATTTATTTTTAACTCATAAGTAAGTTTATTTCCTAGACACTTGTTATATCATAAATAATGACCATCGCTGTTTGAAAAAATAGCGATATTGCTTCAAATTATGTTTATTTTCTTTTTACACATTCACACAGCCTAAACATAATATGATACTTAGATATCATTTTATAAGTCATACTATGATCCTTATTCAATTTTTTTATTTACAATGATAATAATTATATGTTTTAATGGATAATTTAAAAGCTTAAGATTTTAATTAAATTAATTATTTAGTGTAGAAAATCTCTGTTTATTTAGCCTATAGAATTAAAATCGTTTAATTTGTGATCATAGAATATATTTTATTTGAAATAAATTACCCCCCTTTTTTTTAAATACAATTGTATTTAAAATAATTATAATATGTAAAATGTTTGATTTGTTATATATTAATAATTGTTTTTTTCTTAAACCTATATCGTTATTAAACAAACGTAAACAGTAACAGTTTTTATTGGATCCCTGCCATCCTGATAGTGAGAAAAATGAAAAGTCCGTATTGCAGAACGTGCTCATGGACAATTGGTCTAAGGAATTTATTCTGTCTGGAGTTAAAGTTTGAAAAACTCAAAATGAAAATCATTGATACGCATTTGACCATCTGATAACAACATCAATAGTTTTTAATTTTATATTTTAAAACACATGCAGTCGGGAAAATGTCGTACATACATGGTCGTGAAATAAGATATACGCAGTGACGCGTTTGAACTTGGACGTTTAAACAGTACCTACCAACATAATAGGTTGGTAACGGCGATGGATAAATTAAACGAAAAGCCGTTAAAAATAATCATACAAATAATATTGGTAAAATACGCACAAATACACATTTATCTAATATTTTATGAGGTATAGGTAACAATATAATCGTATACCTCGGTTACAGCGCATCGTAAATGAATATCGGCCGACGACGTCAACGTTGATGGCGAACCGCGCGCGCGACTCTGCCGGAAAACGCACTTTTCACGCTCGCGCGCTGACGCGGTCCGCCGCTTTTGTCGCCGCCACCGTCGCCGCTGACGCCTTTGCCGCTGCCACTCACCACGTGGATCGGTCGCCAAACAGTCGAGCGTCGTCGGTGCCGTTTTCTATTGCCACCGTCACTCGATCCACTGTTGAGACTTATTCGTTACCAGTCCAAGTCGTGTCGTCTACCACACGGGCTCATCCCCGCACATCTCCACACCTGTTGACATCTGTCTCGTGTCTACGTACGTATAGCGCACACACAACAACTCATTTATTATATATAACTTCGTAGTCATAAATTCCCATACGATTCGAGAGTACCGAACCGACCGCGAACGGACTTAGAAGTCCGATCGTCCGCGATCGTCGCAGACCGTGCGAAGGACATGGACAAGGGAGGAGAAAAGGCCCACGGGGCGGCCGGAAATCGTGCGGTGGACGAACGTGGACCACCGGCTGCGGACAAGATCGGCGGTGCATCTGACAAGCCGTCCGCGACTGTCGCAGAGCGGACGGTAGATAAACGAGGGTCCATTGGAAACGGCGGACCGGAAGCAAACGACAAGAACGGAAACGGTTCGGACATGCCATTCGACAAGGTGGAAGACGAAGTGGTCAGCAAGGGGCGGAACAAGATATTCCGGCTGGAAGGTGCGGTCTATTCAATCGGTAAGTGATTTACTTTTTTTTTTTAATATTATAAAATTGTCGACGAAAATATGTCGTCTCAGCAATATATAACCATATAAGACATCATCACATCATAAACATAATATATTATAATAATAATATTGTAAAGTGTGTTTGGAGATTTTTATATTTTACAAAATACATTTCATTCGATTAGCGTGTACGGACGGTCGTTGATACGTTGTATTTCGAGCATTCTGTTATCGCCGTTCATACGGGGAGGACCTCGTTAATAACCGTCCCCCGGCGACCTCAATCATAATAGTATTATAATACCACCAAACAGCCCCAAACGAATCACGAGCGAACACTTTGAGTGGCCGGCGCACTTGTGACACTCAAGCAATAGGTATAATAATATCATAGTAGGCGCAAGTTATATAATAATATTTATTCGTTCGACAAAACCAAGTCGATATTCATCTTCTGTATATTTTATAGGTTACACCTATTAAATCTGTGTTGTGTTCCGTTTAATCCAGGAGTTATTTTTCAAATGTTTCTGATACATGGTGGCAGAATGTTTTTTTTCCTCTGCAATATTTTAACTGAATTATAATCGGGAAATGATATTATATACAGGTACTGTGTTTTTTCAAATTATAAATGCAATACGTATAGTTTTAAAACGAATTTGTATGCAAAAATAGCAAAAAAAGATTTTATTCAAACACTTGAATACGATTAGCATATTAAATTTCAGATTTTTTTAATGCAGTATAAACTTTATCGAAAAATCATTATTTTATTTTGATTTCACGTTTATCGCTAGCAGAACGAAACAGAATAAAATAATTCCCAGGATTATTATCTTTTTTTTTAATAGAGATCTGACAAATTAAAATGTGTTTTGTTAAACCGATATAAGTTTTGATTTTTTTTTTAATAAGTTTAGTATTTTTGACACAAATAAATAATTAGTATTGTAAAATAAACTATAATATAAACTACCATAAAAGTGTGACTTAGGTAGATATGATTTAACAAATGTTTATGATAAAACATTAATAGGTTATAGTAGCATACAATATTTGTATTATAAAATGGTTATGAATTGAATATTTTAAAAAAATTAATAAATATATTTTAAGAGTTTTATAATATTTTGAACTATTTAGCTATTATTATATTATTAATATTAAAATAAAACTTTTTTCTTTAAATTAATATAATTATATAACCAAATATAGTTTCTAAAATAAATATATTTTTAAATTAGGAGGTATATATATATTTGAAACATATTGTTTTAAATTAATAATTATTTATTAATTATTATTATTCAGTGATTAGATCTAGTTGAACTTTTTCTGACCAAAATTGTGTTTAAAAATAAAAATTCTTATTAAAAAGAACGTCTTCAACCGTAGTAAAACAAAACAGTTTCTTTTTTGCAAGTAAAAATGCTTGCATTGGTTCCTTTAATCAAAGAAGCTAAATCAAAAAACCAATAAATAATAATAATTGAGTGAATTAAATTGGAGAAAAACAATTAGCAAATAAATATAAAATCATAATACGAGAATATTATATTATCATAGTCAAATAGAATACGTGATGTTTTTCGATTGTATACTTTTTTATTTCTTATGCTTATATAGTTCAATGCACTGACTGCAACTCATTTAATGTTTGTATTTAGAAATACCTCTTATGTATTTTCAAGCTGTTGTATTACTTCATATCAAATAAATTTGATCAAATTTTTGATTCTGGCGTTTAAAAAAAAAAAACAAATAATGTATAATTGTATTAGGGTACCTAAGTGTTTTGAATTATTTTATATTTGTGTTTGGAATTGAACATTTTGTTGTCTCCTAACATTTTATAAATGTACATATTTTTTATACTGTATACACATCGTTAGAATCCATTTTTTTTTTCAAAATGGATAACTAATATAGCATTAACTATAGTTCCATGAAGTTTTTATATGTTGTGGAGTGCCTTTATTGTTTTTTTTTTAGAAAGTCAAAATTTGAAAAATTGATTGGTTTCCCGTTTTATTTTTTACATATTTTTTTATGTCTCTTGTTGAGAATATACATGGAAAAGACTGGTAACTTTTAATTTCTGTAGTTCTGGTTCAAGTACATCATTATTAAAAAAAAAATGGTTCTGGTTTTTGAAAATTTTAAACTGAGGTTTAGAACCAGTATTAAACGGTGTCAAAAATGTTGTAAATAGTTTTATTTTCATATGGTGTATATCTTATGCAGGGATTTTTTAAAATGTGATGTTACACAATATTACAGCTATAATTAAGAGGACGCTATACCCATTTTATTCTATTATTTTTAAAATTAAAGTGAATTTACCTATTATACAATTTAACATTTTAAAGATAAGATTATGACCCTGGATAATCTTAAAGGCTTTTATTGATATTTTAGTTATCAAGCAAATTAGGAGCATTTTAAAGCTGTTATTTTAAAGTGACCTTAACTTGCTTCAAAATTAAAATATCAATTAAAGCCTCCGAGACGCACTAGTTAATAATATAACTTTTATATTTTACAATAAGTTAATTCACTCTATTTTTAAAAATACCAGAATAAAATAGATTATTGTGAACATAAAATTTGCTATGTTGTACGTTTGTAAAACAAAGGCTACACATGCAAGTGTGGCATTCTCTTAGTACATTAAATGAGGATTTGCTTGGTCGCAAGTTAGTGTACACATATTGGAAAAACCTGGGAAGAATTACGACAAGATACTATTAAGAAACATCTCTGTTTTGAATGGTAGTGCTCTATTCTAATTGTATTTGTTTAAACTTATTGACGTCTGGTTTTAAATATTTTGTACGGAGAAATACTATGAATTTTGTTCTTATAACTTTTGAAACAAAAACTCTTAAATTCAAATTTTAAATATCGATTACACGGTATTTTAGAATCAACAATCGATAGCTACATTTAAAGTTAGTCTGAATTATTTAGCATATTAGTATACTATAGTTTGATAATTGAATAAATACATTGCGGTTTATGTGAATAAAATAAAACATAAACGGCAGTTATAATCGAGTACATTTAAAATAATTTATTTATATATATTTTTATTTTTTTTAATAATTTAATTAAATAGCAATTTTATGTTTTGTATAAGTGATATATAATAATAAAATGATAGTTATATTTCCAGAGAATTTATATGAAACATCGTTATTCTATTAGAATTTTCGACTTTGACATTCGTTAGATTAATTCTGGTTTTTACAGCATACAAATTAAAATCTTTTGTTATAGATGTTTTTATTGACTTAAATACCCCTAACTAGTTATTTCTGATTCTAACTTAAGAATCAAATACATGCCGTGCAGGTCTGGTAAATGTACACCATTATTTAGGCGATTGTAATAGACTATTTAAATGTCATATTTATCAATTTATCTTGATAATTATTAACTATTATACAATGATAATATAATTAACTTAATAATTTGTTATTCGTTATATTTTTGACGGCTATATTAATGATTATTTGGAGTTGAAAGTTCTGAGTTCAAAATTTATATATATATTTCTAAGTATTTATAAAATGTTTTGTTTAAGGATTGATGACACTTTTTTGTTCAGCATAAAAGTATACATTTTACATTGCACATTATTATTATATTTATTGATAAATATTATTAAAATATTACTCCAATAACCAAATTTGAGTTCATATTTCAATAATAATTATTATAAACATTCCATACAATACTAATAAAATTTTACATGTTTAGTTTCATTGTTACTGAAATACATATTTATAAGAAATCAAACTAAATTATTGTTAAAAGCGTATTCAAATTTAGTATTTATTAATAATATATTGGTACTAAATTTGTGTATAACGTTAAATAGACATTTAATTATGCCGTTAAATGCAAATAATTAAAATAATAGTAAGATAATAATAATACTTATATAATGAATAACTAGGTAATCATTGGACTTAATTGTGAATTTTACACTAGGTACGTATTTTACATAGTTATGTTTATTAGCATGTATAATTATTAAGTACATTATAAATGGTCCATAGAAGTTAAATTATATGAATTTTTTAATACTTAATTCAATGATTAAATTAAAAGTGTAATTATATTTATGATTTTGAGCGGAACGAGGATTGTAATAGGTACAATGATATGTGTTTTTTGTTTTAGATTCTGATTTTATTTTTGTACTAAAGACACGTTATTAAGATATTTTACTAAACTAGGGTGGTTTATGATAAAAATGTCTATCATATAGATTTTACTTTAGGGGGCTAAAATTAATGTAATTATCAGAAATAAAATGTATTAATTATACGGGAAAAACTAAAAAAAAAAAAGTGAACCAAATACGGGATTATTTAAGCAACGCTAATTTTTGATAGATTAATTTTGTTATTTTGTAAGGATTCAAAAATAAATAATCATAGATACTTGAATTTTTCATTAAAAATGTGTATAACAATGTTCTAAACATAGTGTAATTTTAAAAATGTTTTGGCACTTTTTGAGCTATTTATAGGAATTTTAATTTATGGAGTTTTTAAATTTTTTTTCTATAAATGTTGTTAAAAATGTATATGCTTGACTAAAACGCTTGCAAATATAATACAATGTTATACTAAAGTTGTACTTATAGTATACAGTGGTTCAACATTATTTAATATATATTAGTGTAAATTATGCATATAAGGCATGGTTAATATAAGCATTTAAAATGACAAAAGTCATAAAAATATCGAATATTTGCAAATTATCTTAAATTTTATTAAAGATTCAATACAATGTTCATTATAGTTTTTTCTTACAGTATCCTAATAATTATATTTTTAGGCATTTCAATATCAATTTTTTACAAAATACACCTACCTACCTATTTTAATGAAAAATAATGAATTAAGTTATTTTGTTATAATTCAAAAAATAAATATCATTAGTAAGAAATTAAAATTGTTCGCTGTTACGTGTATTATTATTTATTATACACAATTAAATATAAAAATTATTTTGTTTAATTTAAAGCTAATTTAGGTGCATCGTGAATTTATTCACATCGTTTGAATTTATTTAAATAACAGACGAATAGTAATATTATAACTATTATAATATAATATGTGCCATTTGGTTTTGCCAAAAATTAATTTAATCTATCATAAATAATTTTAACAGAAAAATAAATTGCTTATAGCAATATAAATACATTATAATACAATATTCATAGACATATATACTGATAGATCGTCTCCGCTCAGAATCGTTTTTCGTATACAATGATTTATCAATGAATTCAAATTAAAAACATCAATGACTTACTAAATTACAAAGAATACTAATCAATTGCGATGGTGTTTGGTTTTGGCAGAAAAGGTTAATGTTATATAATATAGTATTAGTTTGATAAATTGTAGGCAATATAATTTTGTTCAATACGATACTGTAAAATATCAATCCTTCGTTATAAAATTTATTTTTAATTGTAATTTTAACCATGGATGAGTAACGACACTTGAACGACATTATTAATGTTACGATACACTAGTTGGCCATAACTAATTAATTTATGTAAAACAGAAAGTATTAAAATACATAAAATGTCATTTCTAAAAGGGAGAATATTTAATACAAAAATAAATAATAGTGATACAAATAAAAGTCCGTGTATAACTTACAGTGAACCTATGCCATTATTTTTAATACCCATAGGCCGTAACATTTTTTTGTTATCTGATGGTCCAGAAAAATTTATTTACCAGACAATTCTCATCGATCACAAATATGACCATAATATTATGATATCGAGTCATTCAGTTTTTGTCAATAATGACATGTTATAATCAAAATTAACAACCGTAGACAGTAATGCATATAAATTAATAATATTTTATAAACAATTTTCTTAATATTTCTAATATGCTTAATTAAAATTAAAATGATACTGGCATGATTGTTTTTCTAATTGTAACTATATATTTAAGGAGTAACAACGTTTAGAACATAGTTTATACATAGGTAGTGTATATTTATATTATAATTTATATCCAATATACATAAATAGGTACTATAGTATTATAGAATTATAATGCTTAGTTAATCATTATGGTAATATTATGGTTTTTTTATGGTAATATTGATAATAGTATGGTTATTAATAGAATAGTAATTAAAATATATTAAAGAGGTTAAGAATTGGATAAAATATTAATTATATTATGGATAGGTAGGATATATAGGCAGGTCCTACCTTATGATATTAATTGATTCTTGATTAATGATTGCTCTGAATAAATTATCGAGAAAATTGGACAATGTATTATTAATATTTAAAAAAAAGTCTTCAGAGATTCAGAGATCTATCTATCTATTATTGCATTTGTTTAAGATAACATAGAAAAAATAATAACTTAATCAATTATCATTTTAGTGTAATTTAACTACAAAGTATCATAAGTTATATACTGTGTAATACATTTACACATATTCTGAAAAATAAAAATATTAATAAACAATTTTACCTATATTAAAATATTGATAAAATATATTTCATGAGTGTTATTTTGATAGCCACTTTTTCTAGTTTATAAGCGTACAGTTATTAATTATAACTGTTGTTTATTTTTTTGTGAGATTATGTAATTTAAGAAGACATAATGTCCTTTTTTATGTAGATAAATAATATAAAGAAAATATTAAACACCTACTTGATTGTATACTTTATAAGAAAAAAAATGCGTCATTAGTCCTCATTAGTTATTAAATTGGATAAAAATGGGACTAAACATCTCAGTTTTTAGATTAATTGTAGTAAAAATATTATCTAATAAATTATATATAATAATATGGTAAATATTTTTTTAATTATAAAATTCACTTATAATAAATGATATCACATTTCAATGATTTCTTTCAAAATTCGGAATACAACGAAATGATACAATAATAATATCATCTTTGGTAGGTGGTAGCTGTCAGCCATTTATGACTGTCTGTTCTTCCGGTATTTCCCACAGGAACTGCAACTATGTTTGTCTGAAAAGATAGACATACAACAAAAGATATGGTAGAAACGTATTATCTAATGTGAACAGAAAATCACTGAAAATTGCGTTTATAGCAGTGTAAATTACAAAACCGTTTAACTAAAGAAAATAATAAGTATTTTTGGATATATTACTTTATCCAAATGTAATTTTTATATGTTATAATATCGTCGAATTCTTTCAGAGATATTTGTATTTTTTTGTAATTATGTGCTCAAGTTATTTAATCTTTGTGTCGTGAAACAGGCCTGCTAAAGTCGTTTTTCTCGACTTCCTAATTATATCAAATTCATCAAACACGTTTAAATTTTCTCTCTTTTATTTTATTTTCTTAATTACGATAAATGAATGAACATTTGTCGTCCGCAATGTAAACGGTATAAATTTGTAAACGTGTCATGATGCCATTTTGCATAGAATGGGAAGCAAGAACAAAAAAATCCCAAACAAAAATCGTCTCTGTTTAAGTGCTCTTTTACCAGTGTTTTTATCTTCGAGTTTTCACTACTCATTATTATGATGTGCTTAACTTAAATCGCCTACGGTGAAAACTATTTGGAAGTAAAAATGTAAAATTCAAACGAAAAAAAAAAATGATTTTCAACGAAATAGCGAAAAAAAAATCAGCAGGATTCTCTCGATGGGTAACATTATCTTTATGGAACATGATTTAATAAATTAATATGCGCATTAAATTATATTAATTTGATGTCAAAGTGTAAAAAAAAAAAAAAAACAGAAACTTGAAAATTGTTATTTCACATTTTACATTTAATTTGTATTGGGACCTAATGCCGTTTTATACTCGTATACTATGCGAAAATATCTTACTAGTTACTACAATATATCATAATAAAGCTTTAAATTTTCTATCGTCTACGTAGAAAACAAATTTAGATTTCTTTTTAAAATATAAAAACGATAATTTTTCTTGTTATTCGTACAAAGTATGGACGAGGGATATCATTAAAGAAATTTGTATTTTCATTTCGTGAATTTATACTGTCACACGTATTCATTTTATTCACATTGATACGCAAAATATAGTATAGGAATGGTGAAATACAATATACTTTATGTAGGCATGTACTTTCACGATATTAGAATAATATTTCTACATATTATATAAAACACATATGTGTGTAATATGATTTCAAGTTCGTCAAATCGGATAAATGTTGTAAAAAAAATATAATAAATATACGTTTATCGTATATTATTATGTATACCTACGAGCAATGTGTCCCAAGAATTGTTTGTAGGTACTTATTGAAAAAAATATTGGATTTGGCGGAAATGTGAGTGAATACATATTTTTATTATTGTTTCGAGAATACTATTGTTGAGATAATAATATATCGGCTGACAGAATCAACGCTTTGTCTAAAAAATGCAGTCTGTCAAATAATCGAATGTCAGTTTGAATCTCGTCCGTGCAAACTCGTATAACATATATTATTTGTGTACTTTATACGCAGATAATAATAGTAATAATAGTGATAATAACAATATTAATAATACATTGATTATGTAAAATCGATAATGCATTATGCACGAGAACGGTTGTGGCGGTGGCTTGGGATGGGTCGGCGGCGGTGGTGACTGGACCAGTAGCCAATAAGAGTTATGATCTGAGGTGCATAAGGAGTCCCGACTAGGTAGTCGGGAAAATAGTTACTTACCAAACGTTGTGTCTAAACCTACTCAGCGACCGTGGCCGAGAGGGGAATCCGTCCGTAAATATTATTATATTATTTCACGCACGACGGCTGAAGAGACCGGATAAACGTCTCATCCACGGACCTCGTGTACCCGGCCCTCATCTGCAGCCGGAATTACGGACCGGATGCTGATTCAGAGGTCTCCTATTTCCGGTGTACACACACTTGTCACCGTCGTCGCTCCGCCCCGTCCCGCCTGAAAAAGAGACGC
Organism: Pentalonia nigronervosa; assembly: GCA_014851325.1. Taxonomy (NCBI): domain Eukaryota; kingdom Metazoa; phylum Arthropoda; class Insecta; order Hemiptera; family Aphididae; genus Pentalonia; species Pentalonia nigronervosa. Next base: position 16,026 of record JACXSJ010000730.1, read on the forward strand.
ATACACCGACGTGTTATTTAAATTTTTTCCATGCGGTATTTTTCACAATCGAATTGTTCCTAAAACACACATATTGCGGAACAAACGGTTTAACAGTGGTTGTAGGTATATATAGTAACAAGCGCATTCATTGAAACTTGAGTGACAATGGTAGCCATTTTAACACACGTCCAACATCATAAAATAACTGCAGATAATGCACAAAATATCGCCAATCTACCTTTAGGTTATAATATTATTATAATATTATTATAATATCATAATGTCTCTCGATAAGCGTCAAACGTTTAATTCTCGTTTTAATATTTACATATTTATTTAATTAGTAACATTTTTAAACGTTAAACCTATATTTTTATATATCTATCGTATATTTATCTAATTTAAATATTGTTTTTATTATCACTATAATATAAAATTATACACTCGAACGATGATTCTGTTTTAATGTATTCCACAGGCAAATTGAATTATTATCCCTGACCGTCATTTTATTTGTTTTGTCTGTTCGAGTTTGGACGCATACGCATATTGTTATGTTATCGTTAAATTCCAATTCAATTCCCAATGTCGTCTAATTTAATTGTTCTTGTTTAACAGTTCCATTACGTCAATATAAGTAAAAGCTAAAAGTTACAGTAATAAATTACGGATTTTGATGGTTTACCGAAATGAGGAAACACAACAATCCAATCTGAATCGACGAAATGCATTAGTAGAAAATTATTTTATTAAATCTAATACATAATAATAATATACGTACAATAGGTATCTAAGTGTTTATAAATTTAATTTATTAAATTTACTGAATCCGAAAACCACAAAGTCCAATTTTAGGTGAATTCAACTGTCAAACAGCCACCGTAAGAACTCTATTTTTCAGTTGTTTGTATAATTTTTTTATTATGTTTTGATTAATACAAATTGCATCATCACACTTATAAATTTTTGATTTAATAATTATTTATTTTTGCGTAATACTTGTTTTTTTGGCTTATTTTAGACAATTTAGGCCCATTGCCGCTTTCACTATCTCTCTCTATGCTTTTCTGTGCTCTTCTAGTTCTTTTCCATTCCGAATTTCCAATATACTGAGGTCTTCCTTAACTCAATCTTCCCATCGTTACCTAGGACTTTCTCTCGGTCGACTTTTGTTCGGTTTTCATTTTGTGATGGTCAATAGAAGTTGATCTTTTGCTCTTCAGACGTATCCGACCAATCTTATTCTCTGGCTATTGAATGTAGTAGCTATATTGGGCTTGTTAAAAAGAACATTTAGTTCTCTGTTTGATCTTATTTCATAGCCACCTTTATCGTTTATTTTTGGTCCAAATAATCTTCGCAGGATTTTCCCTTTGAAAATCATTAATTTGTTTTCGTCAGATTTGGTAGATGCCCATGCTCCACAAACATACAGTATAATTGGTCTAACGAGGGTTTTATATAATCTTATTTTTGTTCGTCTTGATAATTTTTTTGATTTAAATAATTGGACTAATAAGTAATAGCATTTGTTGCCAGCCGTGATTATTTTGTGTATTTCTTCGTGACTATCTGCTTGCTAGTTTATGTGTACTCCTAGATACTTAAAGTACTAAGTAGGTGTTTAACACATACTAATAAAAATCATATTTAACTATTTCATTATTGTAATTATATCAACTATTATATTTCATCAAGTTTTTAATTTATTATAATAGAGTACAAAATATACTGTCAATATTTTAAATTAAGACATACATTTTTTTCCTAGTAAAAAACCAATACAAATAATTAGATTATCCATAATAGTTGTGAACTTTGTCCATCTAATTTGACTTGATAACGTAGGTTATTTTTTGACTTTTAAGATTTGAAAAGGGTAAAATTCCCAAAGGTACTGAAATTTAACATTTACCCACGTCAAATGTATAAAGTTATAGAATCGTGTAATTCGTGAAGTATTTACAACTTTACCATTTTGGAAGGTACCTGTTGGGGTCACAGGGACGATCTTCACTGTGATAGTTACTTAATAAGTTATTAGAGTAATAAATAAACGAAAATATAAATGTCTATAGTGTTTTCTATGACTGTAATATCAAGTTGGGCATGTAAAGCAAACACACTAAGAACTTTAGCTTTGGCTCTAGTCTACAGTGTAGCTGAGTATTGCGCTCCCACATGGTTAAAAAGCACGTATTATAAGAAAATTGATACATAGATGAACTATATAATGAGGATAATTTCAGACATTGTAAAATGTACACAAACTCAATGGTTATCAGTACCAGTCATAGCGCACATTGCACCGCCAAACTTAAGAAGATAAACAGCAACCTGTTCCCTACTGTTTAAGATAAAAGGAAACCCTAACCTACCGGATATATTTATTTTTTATTACGAACCACTCAAATATTTTTAATCGCCCAGCTAAAAGACTGAAATCAAGAAACCCTGTTTGAGAATCTCTTGATACTGAATCGAACTTGGAGAATTAATGGCTAATGCAGTGGATGGAATCTACAGTCAACAACTCTGTACTCATCAAAGATCCTACTAAGAATGTTCCAGATTTCGAACTTCCGTGCACGATTTGGACAACAACTAATAGAATTAGAACTGAGCAAAGTAGGTGCAATTACCTGCTCCATAAGTAGGGGATAACTAAGTCTTCATTTTGTGATTACGGAGAACTTTAAATGATTAGACACATTGTAGAATTTTTCCCTCAGAGGAAATATGCTGGAGTGCTGCTTGGAATTCATTTAGGCGGTAGTGATGCAACTAAATGGTTAACTAACTTGGATGTCTGATTATAAGTCATTATTTTTAGTTAGCAAAAACTTTTCTGTATTTACCTAATTTTTTTATTTATTTGTGTAAAAACCTATTTTTTTACCTATGTTTTTACATGTCTATTTGATTATTTATTTGTTTTTTGTTATGCCGATTCCATATGCTAATATAATATATAATGAGTTAATTTAATGTACTATGTCAAACAAAGAAGTTAAATTTCAAATTCTAGTGAAGCGAGTTTATTAATATTATAGAAATATATTTTTCTTTACTAAAATTGTTGTTTTTTTTTTAGTTATAATTATAGATAAGTGGAACTCTCTAAAAGTTAAATGTACTCGATTGACAATTTACCATAACCACTAAATTGATTTTGGTTATTTTGTTGTAATACAATACTTCATAATATCGGATATTTGAAATTTCCCAATTATTTATTCAAACTATTTATTAATTTAATAATTTCCTAAAAATGTTAACAAAACCAAAGTTTTTACTTAGAGACCATATAAAATTTAAAACTCCGCGGATCATAATAACTTTAATTACAATTACAATTTTTAGTTTTGTAGAAATGATTTAAATATATAATTGATAATTACCAAAATCCAAGTTTTAAACAATTGTTACGGTACGCCATTGGAGTGTAAAGATATATTTTGTGTAATGTACTCCATAAAAAGTTATTGTAATTATGTTTAATATCAAATACTAAATTATAGTTATATATAAATACATTAAACTTCATTAAAAAATTAATAATATTAATAATATAAATAGTTTATTTTTGAATTATTTAAGGTAGTTAGTTGGCCAGGAGTAACATGTCCTGCACGGATCATAGTTTGGACTATTCAGAAACTTCTGTAATCTAGGAGAATGAAAGTGAAACTGAAATTATAAAATTACAAAAGTTGGAACTAAACATTTTTCACAGATTTTAAAGTTTTATTAAAAATAGTTTTTTTTAAAAATATTATTTATTTTTGAGATTTATTTTATTTGTGTATGTAGTTCTAGATATTAAGACTTAACATTTCTATAAAAGATTACTTATCAATTTTTCCTAAAGAAATATTCAACGCAATTCATCATTAATTAGTTTTATAAATAACTCTAAATAGATTTTATACTAATAATAATATATTATCACTATAATGGGCACGATTGCATTTGAATTTGATGACTTATCACTGCACTCAAAATTATGATGAAGTACTACACTATCCTGCGCGAGCTTATCTCTTGGTATTCTATCTTGAATTTGAAAGTTAGTTTTAATAAATTTCAAACCGTTGGTATTAACTAAAAATGGAAATACTATTGAAAACGATGTGATTGGCGTACATCCTAATTAGTCATTTATTTGACCAGCATGTCTACTTTTGATGTTAGATGTTTATTTATCGAAAAAGTAATTAATCAAAGATATATCCAACGTTTTTTCAGTCGTATTATTGTTGACAGTTATTCTATGAAACAGAAATATCAGTGAATCAGCAATAGTTTCTAAAATCGTTTAAAATTATCTGGATTTATAAATGGGTGTAATAATCATTGCACTATACTTTATTAAAACCATTTAAGTGGTTAATTATTATTTTATGTTAATTCAATTATTGTTTAATACATGAGTTCAATAACGATACCTACGTCATTATTTATTTTGAGTAATGCAGTCACTTGTAAACTTCGGTATATGTTATAATAATATATGTGTTTGTGTAACGTATTGATTCTAAAAATTGTTAATCCACACAACACACAGAATGTTTGAAATATACCAATTTAAATATTGCTCAAATTATTGCTTCATATCATACATATTATTCTATTATGTATTATAATCAATATATCAAATATACATTTTTTGGACACCACTATTGTTATCGGTTTGTATTGTAAACATTTTCTAAAACTAACTCGTGTGTAGTTTGTAATTATTAGCTTATCTCGGTCTATCAGTTAGATTAATAACTATAGGTACCTAGATACTTACCAATTTAAAAATACAACTAGTTTAGATTAAAGATAACATTTTATTTCCATTTATAATTATTAAATATTATTTTTCACTTTTTAATGTACAGACGTAGTTATTACATTGTGAACTTGCATGTACTCGTAACTGAAAATTTGCTTGAAAGAAGATTACGTATTATATTATTATAAACACTTTGTAGAATGAGACAACTGTTGGTTTTATAAAATATATATTATTTTTCATAAAAATTATTTTCAGAACGTTTTTGAGCTCAGATGTGTCGATGTGTGTACTTCTGCACCACTTTTGTCTAAAGCCCAGACTAGTTAAATACATTTTAATTGTTTATTATCTATAAATGTTTTAATCAATGGAGAACACCTGTTTATAAATTATAAGCTATAAGATGAGTTGTATTATAGAGACTAGTAAAAAAGTAGAAAAAACATAAATTATAATGATAATAAATCCAATTATCTGTTGTCGTTATTTTTAGATCAATTTTACAATAAGTTTAGATAACACTGCTCCATCCTCAAAGTTAATATATACCCTTCAGAGTTTAATTTAAATTTTATTTTAACCCTATTAAATGATAAAATTATTTTGCTTTTCTTAGAAAACACTGAACTGTTGTTAAATATATAGTACAGTTATTGTTATATATTTTAACTTTAATAACAATTAGGTACTCAATTTTGTTGCATCCACGTTGTTAACGAGAGTTACATTTTTGGTTTAAAATTGTAAAACTTAAAATACTGGTGGCTATTATTAGGTGAAAAATTAGTTTTACCCAAAGCGGCTATTTTCAATATTTATTAAACGTATATTTTGTATAATTCTTTTTTTTAACACCCACGATCATTCTTGTATTGTATCAGTTATAATCAATTATTTTCCTCCATCGGTCGAAAACTAATTTTATTTATTTTTTTTTTTAATATTTTATTATTATTTTAACTACAAATTATACTCTATTAATGGAATATTGGGATATTAAAATAGGTAAAGATAATAATATTCTATAGATTTTAAGTGAAAGTACCAATGACAAAAATAAATTATAGACACTATCAATGAAAAAGATAAAATCTTATTAAATAATTACACAAACGATAGATTTGTCTCTGGATATTTCAATTTAAAGTTATGAAAATATTATAATATTTTAAACATATTATTTAGTAATTTTTTTTTTCATTTTTATAATTTTACTTTAACTGTTACCATTTATACCGTGAGTTAGTATACGTATAATGTGTGTATTATACTAATATAGTAGACACTAACACAACAAGCCAACCAAATTCTGTCTACAGTCCAACTGAATTTCTCCGAAACGCTGATGAAGGCTTATTTATGATTATATAATATATCATATATTTTTACATTATTGGTACATGGATGATCAGAATTTTAAGTTACAAAAATGTTATCATATAAAAATGCAAATTAAAGAAAAATTTAAAAAAATCAAAACATTTTATAACACAATAAGTATTTTTTAACACTCTTTTAAATGTATTTAGAGGGGGTAAGCTTTTTAAAATAAAATTATAATACTAACTTATAATTCAATAATGAAAATAAGATATTTTTTATATAATTATAAATTTTAGTAATTAAAACAAAATATTTTGATGCATGATTCTTTGCCTGGTAATAATTTATATTTGTAAAAATTGCATTGCGTTCTCAAGTGCTTCGATTTATGTGCAATATTTGCGATTTACCTACTGTATCATAACATACTTGAAATATAGCCATTTGTACCCTATGCACTTCATTGTGGATTTTTTCTATTACTTACAATTGTTAATAAATACGAATTACCATTAAACATATGATATTTTTTAATAGTGATAGTAACACAGATAATTCAATATCAGCAATAATACCTTATTAATTATTCCAAATCCTTATTCTATTTTGATTTTATAATTAATTTAAATGGTTATACAACAAATGATGGATTGAAATTATGACATTGTAAAATCGACCATATAATAAATCTATATAGTAATCCCTTTGTTGTACTAAAAACAAATACGAGTTGGTTAGATATGCACAGTGTTGAGCCCAGATAAATATTTTTTCATCTAAATAAAGATAAAGATAATAGACTAAAAATCTAATTAGATAAACATAAAAATAAACTCTATTAAAATTATCTATTTAATAGATAAAAAAAAAATCAAAATTCATTTAGATGAAAAGCAGATAAATTTTTAATAAACAATGAATTAAATTAAAATTGTATTTGTTAAAAAACATTATTAGGCTCATTATGTAAACAACATTAAAAATTTGTTTAAGCGTTTGAAATTTAATTCGTTGCACCCATGGGTTGTAGGAAATTGAGGGATTTATTTTCAACAAAATGATTATTTTTTAGTTATTTATAATTTCTAAAGAATTCGGACTTTCCATGTTTCAAACTGACATCGTTCACTTTATTTTAATAGTGGCATTTCGGTGTATGAAACGATTACGGATTATATTGACTAATGTGTAATGAGTAATAATATTGATTATAAATACTAGTATTTATAGATAAATAGATACCATTTAGATTTATCTAAATTCATTTATCTCGATAAGATAATAGATAATTATAGATTTATAAGTCTCAATACTGGATATGTATAAAACATTTAAGTCAGATGTTGGTAATGTTTATTCAAAGTATCTATTATTGGGTAAACAAAAATACGCTTTATGACGTCAAAGTTTGCATTGAAATTAAATTCACTAAAATTAACAATGCTATATGTAGCCAAAGGACGTGTGTGATCAAGAAACTGTACCTGTGTGAAATGTGCGATAAATTATTCACCAAAAACAACAAGGTAACGGCACATAGACGAGAAACTGTACTCCTGCGACGTATATGACAAATCGTTTGCTCAAAAAAGCAATATGATGGCACTCAAGCAGATACCATACTCGTATGAGGTGTGTGACAAATCGTTTCTCAAAGAAGCGATATAATGGAACATACATGAGAGAAACAGTATTCGTGTGAGGCGTGTGACAAGTTTTTCATCAATAATGGCCAATTGACCGCACACTGAAATACTCACACGAGTCGGTTCTTAAATAGAAATATCTGGATCAAGGGGTTAGATCAGTAAAAGTCATAAAATTATCATATTTAATATCATATTATGATATTATTATATATTATTATATTATTATATATCATATTATGATATTGTTTTTCAAGTTTTGATTTATTCTAGCAATTGTTTCTAATATTTTGATTTATATATTCGCAATAAAAACTGACATAAAAAATTAACATTTGTCATATGATATCAATGCAGTATGCTTTTAAAAATTTATATTCAGTACTAACTATAATATTACTCAGGTTTTATTACATTCAGATCAGCACGTTCAAAAAACCAATCAGTACTCTTTTCGAGTAGATGCTCAATATATATCTAGATAAACCTTAACAATAAGTTGATCAACAGTTCGGATGCAAGTTCCTAAACTATGGGCAATATTAACACAGGTATTTTTAAAAGTAGATTCGCTACCAATTTTAAGCAGAGGAAGTGCAAATTCTTTTACATTTTGGTTGTGTTGTACATCAGCATATTATAGTTTGTTGGAGTCTTTTGACACGCTCCCAAACTTCTGATTTTTTCATACATACTTTTATAATATTGATACATGTAATTTTAGGTACCACTGGTAACGTATGTTTGAAATCACCAACAAAGACAAATGTTACACAGTCCATGGGTTTTTTTTGATGTTCTTAATTCTTTAAAGATTCTGTTAACAGATATCGATATGTAACTTATGAGATGTCATTCATTCTAAATTAATAAAGGCGATTGTTGGAATACGTTGTCAATAGAAATATTTTTTTCACTTTGATTAGATAATACATTAAGAGGTAGTTAGAAAGTAGAATGATTTGACCTCCCATCTTCTAAAAGAGTTGCAGCTATCCCGATAAGGCATCTACAAAAGCAATTTTTTTTTTACTTCAAAAAAAAAAAAAAAAGGAAGTGACAAAATATGTTTTACCAGTGCTTCAGGGCACATCCACAAAGTAAATGTTATTTTTGTTATTTTCATCACTAATTAACACTCTCATCATATACGATTCAGTGCTCTACATTTTATTTTACTTCATAGCTACCTAGTGCTATTTATCAATAGCCTATGTTATTCCTACATCGTAAGAAAAAATTAAAAAAAAATTCATCAAAATCTATCCATTCATTTTTAAGTAAAATCCGGTTAAATATACATAGTAAATACAAATAATTAGTGAAGATAATTATAATATTACTACTTATGTATTACTAAGATATTATATAAGTCAATATTAAAACATTGTAGAATGATGTGAATAGATTTATGGTATAAACTAGCTTAAAATTAAACTAAAACTTTTTTTTTAATTTCATTGAGTATACTACAAAATGCTAAATTATAAAATACGCATTGATAATAAGTTTTAAGTTATTGCGAATAATATTTTTTAAATTACAATAAAAAAAAACTAAAATTGTTATTTTTTGTATAAATATTTATTTTTCTCGATATTCCAACTTGAAGTTGCTGTATATTGAATTATAAAAAAAAATTGTGCATTTATATTTTCAATATTTTTCATTGCTGGTAAAAATAAAATAATTTTTGAATTTATGAGGAGTGTAGTTTATATTTTTGAGTGTTAATTTATAGAAATGAAAATATTATAAATGTTTGTCATTTTATTGACATTTGTCAATATTATAATTTTACACACTTAATTAAAATAATATCAAGTGTCTATAAATAATTTAAAACCCATCTTATTATTTAAAAAAATATATTGTGCATAAAAAATTATAATTTAAATTTGAAAGTTTGAAAAATATACGGTTATTTGTTTTTGAATAATAAAATTACAAATTTCACATTTTTCCATAAAGTTTTTTTCGATTATTAGGAGAAGTATACATAATTTTATACTTTTGATTATCTAAAATTACAAAATAGATCTAATTTTATACCTATAATAGAGTTTGATGATCGATAGAAATTTTCTACTATAAAAAGTTCCAATATATCATAAAATAAAAAACTAATATTATGAAATCAATACAATTATTGCTTTGCCTAGCATGTAAAAAACTGATTGATACTATTTTATGCATATAAAATTTACTAATTTTTAATAATTGTATTCAGTAGTTATTTATAAATATTAAATTGGATTGCTTCGTACAAAATTGAATAATAAATTAAATACATTTTTAATATATTTGTTTTCTTATTAATTAATTTTATTGTGACTTAATTCTTGAAACTCGCCTGATATAAAATTGAATCGTGATCACTAGTTGATAATCACTTTTCAAGATTACTAGCTAAAGTTTATAGTTTTCAAATTTATAATCTAAATTTATATAGCCCCTTTAATTTCTCTCCTGATCCAAAAATAACTTGCAATATTTTGTTAATACCTATACCTATAATTTGTTGTCAAGTTTATGACTATTATGAGTTTAATACTACTAGCAAAGATATTACTGCCATATTATCACTGAATTATTTATGCTTTATTATTTCTTTATTAATTTATATTATAAATTGTATTTCAGCAAGAACTATCAGGGTAAATATTTATAAAATATGTTTAGTCACTGTATACGTACTTTAATACGAAGAAACGCAATGCATGCAATTAGAATTGTTTGTTGACTGATGTCTGATAACGTTAGTGATGTGTGTAAAGTAAACAAATATTAGTCTACAAGTATGCATGCATGTATATGTACGTATGTCTGTGTGTGTGTGACATCATCACATTCTGTGTAGAGTGTAATTCCACATGTCTAGACACTTGTTACTGCGATGTTACATCACGTATTTTTATTGTATATTTGTAAACATTTTCAAGCATTGATAGATTCTATCAACGGTTTGTCAATTTTCCTTTTTCAGTATTCAATAGGGTTTGTTGTATTGAGAATTTTACAGAACTTAAAGCTTTCCGTTCAGTTTAAAAAAGTAAATGCTTTCAAATATTTAAAGTCCGCTAATGTTGTACTCACTCTATTTCGCTAATGTGACAATCTATTAAGGTTTTAAATAAATTGATCGTGAACCATCGATAGGGACATGTCCAAAGATCTAAATATCGTTTCGCATGGTTATTATTTTTTTTATTTTTTATGAACATGTTTAAAAATAAATCTCTTGATTTCTTTTTACAACTTGCTATTAACTTAATATCTATAATTTATATACAATATGAATTATTAGTGAAACAATGTTCAATATGTGTACACAACCTAAAATGTTCACAGCTAGGTAATTGATATAAATCACTTTAATAAAACAAAAAAACTTAACTTAAAACATTTATTTGTTAAGCATAGATTCGTTTTGAATCATTCAGCTAAAATTATATCTAGGTTGTCAGTGACCTTCTATATTTTAATTGTTATTTTAATTATTATTTGTTTATGTTTGCAACAGTGGTGTAACCAGGATTTATTCTTTGGGAGGGGGGTGGTATAAAAAAAATTTTTTTTAGAAAATCAATTTATGGCAATATTTTTTACAGTGTATAATTTAATTAATAAAGCTTTTTCTTAGTTATATACATGGCTTTTGTTGCAAAATACAATTAAAAATTTTTAAGATATTAATAAATGAACATTGAAAAAAGTTTATTCATATAAAAAAATTGTATGACTTTAAGATCATGAAAATGATGTATTAAATTAAATTAACTATTTTAAAACAATATAAAAATATTTTTTAAAATATATGTCAACCATAGTAAAATCTTATAGTCAGTGCTCAAATCGGGAAAAAATAAGAAAGAGGAACTCAATCCAACAATTTGAAAATTGCGTTCCGTGTACAAAATTATTTAACATAGTCTCGTGAGGCCCTAACCTAACCTAACTCATACCCAGATATGTCTAAATTTTGAATACTATATTTCAGTTGCATTTTAATAAATTCTAAATAAAATATATGTAACTGATGCAAGTGAATATTCACCTAATTTTTGAAATTTTTCTCAATTACATTTCATACATTCAATCACTGAAAAAGCATTATTTTTTTTTTGTATTATTAAAATACCTATTTAATAGCGTCCTAGTTGTAGTAGAAAATAAAAAAAAATAATTAAATTCATGGTTCGAACGCATGTAAACACTAGTCCACAGATATTTTATACTAGAATAATTTTTTGTACATTTCTGTGCACTACTGAAATAAGCAAAAAACACGATAAAATAATAAAAAAGATGGCATACAAATTAACTATAAATATAAAAATAGAAATGTATTAGATAACAAACTAAAATCAAAAATTATTTTAATATTAAAAATTCTAAAATTCATTATATTATTGAAACATTAATAACAATTTAAATCATTATTTTAATAAACATTATTTAGACATTAGTTTATACCGTTCTCTCCCGTCTCAGTAAAAAAAAATAGTCATCACGATTGACATATTATCAGAAAAATACCAAACCTCTATCTAAATTTTGATATATTTTGATCATGAGCATAAATCTTGATTTTGATAAAATAAATACTATGACACTATCCATAGGAGAAGGGGTCCAGACTTAAAGCCATCCCCTTGGGTTCGCCAATGGTTTGCAATGATTTTTATTGGATTTCATCGACAAATTCATAACAATATTGTGAAAATATTACATCAACTTGAATATAAATAATTATTATACTAAAGGACAGTTTATTATGTCAAACAAAATATAATTATAAACGAAACCACCTAGCTTAAAGGAAATTTGATGATAGAAAAACAAATTAGTTAAAATTTAACTTTTTAAGTTAACATTAAGATCATTATTTACGAACGTTGTGAGCTTGAGATAAAAATTAATTTTAAACGTTTTTTGTTAAATAAAACAAAATATATGATGTGGAATATTCATAGTGCCTACAAGGCTGATAATATTAGAATACAAATATTATGCACCTCGATTGGTGATGAATAAAATAGAATCGAGTAGATAATATATTTTTTATCAGGTATCATCATATTGTTACTATTATAATTAATTTAATTGTAACATGACTACGTACAGCATTTACATGATCAATAAGGGAGGCAATAAGGCATAAAATACGTTTAAACTAGTAAAGTAGGTGTGTCATATATTATTTAAAATGAAAACAAAATACTAGGATTTCACAAATGAGGTGTCTTCGCGATTTAGTCGATAATCACAACCATTATTATACACAATTTTGTTCGACTCGCACCGTACACCGCCGCGGCGTAGTGCTGCTGTCGCCCAAACAGATACACGGTCTTTTTTTGCATTCGAATCACCTGCAACCTTTTTTAGTAGTCGTGTGTAGAAAAAAAATAATAAATAAATAAGAGAGAAAAAAACCCACATGTGAACCATAGTAACATCGAGACACGGTATGGGTTATGTATTGTATACACGAATGTGCGTCAGGCGTAGGTACCTATATAGGTATATATATAGGTATATAATATATAATGCTATAGGTATGGTACGTAGGAGTACGTGTGTGCGGGTGATGCGAACGTTCGTTTACAGAAAAGAAAAAGAAAAATAAATAAATACATACGGTACATCGATTGTAGGATGGAAAACGCAGTCCTTTGGTGATATATCGTGCAAAGGGTGCTTAAAAGAGAATATTTCGTGTAGCTCGTTAAACGCGCCAACGACTAAAACACTCCATTGAACGAGCGCGCGCGCGCATACACGTTGCACTATACATATAATATAAATATTTCATTGTACCGTATAATATTTTAAATATTACGCGTAGGTGTATTCCTCCCCGTTGTATCGTATATCATCGACACATATTATAAAGCGTGTAGACAAAAAAAACTCGCATACGCATCTAAACAAACACAAACAAAAAAAAAAAAAAAATAATAATAATAATGTTAATTTTACTTGTTATTCAATGCTTAAAATATGATAATTTGATTCAGTATCTATTTTTAAAGATAACCTAATACCTATACATTTTTATTTATATTGTTATTAGTAATTTATTTTCTAATATTATTACGTTATGTTGAACATATTTTTCCCCAAAACATCGCATATATAATAATATTAGTAATTAAAATATATTAATATTATTACATTCTATTATATTATTGTTATTAATTTTCAAGTCAATACATCCCGTAGAACCGCGTAAATGAGTTCGCGATCAATATAAATAGATTAAAATTTATTATAAACATTTTAGATTCTGAGTGGAGCGATTTATTTTTTCTTTATCAGCATCTTTTCTGATAGGAATGTGAATCTAGTTGGTACTTTTTTTTTGGGGGGGGAGGGGGGGAGAAGGGGGGTCAAAAGTAAAAAATTCCCAATTGTTTTTAAACGCACAAGGAAAAATAAAGAAAAAAATTATGGAAAAACAGGAATTATTTCGCAAAGTAAATTTTTGACAAAATTTATTTTTATTTTTAATGTAACAAAATAAATAATGAATAGAAATACATGCATTTTTTACCAAATGTTTATATAAATATTTTCTATACATTATAAAATTTTCAAAATATTTTAACTATTTTTATTATTGGCGATAAAGTTTTTTTAGCCTGTCAAAAAACTTGAAAATATAATACAATGTTTTTTACAATTTGTTATAAGTGAAAATTAAAAAAAAAATGTCGAGCATAAGTCTCTAATATTTTTTTTTTATAAACATCTAAAGTTGAAGTTTTGAGAAAATATTTAAAAATTACAAATTTTGCATTTTTTTTTTATAAGAAAATTCATAAAAATTTTTCTATTCAAATCAAAGATTTAAAAATTGAACACAAGGATTTCTATAAGTTTTTTCAACTTTTTAAAAAAATAAAATAACCGGAAAGTCAAAGTAATTTTTTATGGGCGTTTGAAATTAGACCTTAGATTTTCACCCGTTTTCTTCGGGAACGATTTTGATGTAATTCAAAAAGGAATAATTAAAGATGTTTAAAATTTTGACAAAATGTTTAAATTATTATTTTCTATACATCAAAAAAAAAAAAAAATTAAAAATATTTTGACAATTTTTGAGCTAATTTTAGGCGTAAGAAATGTTTGATTTTTTTTTTATTATATCGATAAAAAAAATTTCGTTAGATCAAACTTCTTGAAAATTTTATAGAATATTCCTTATAAGTTGTTAAAATAGGAGATCTTTAAAATATTTTTAATTTATATCGCTATTAAAAATAAACAGCATACATTAAAATATTATTTCATACAATATTAAAAAATAGCTAGTAAATACATTTTACATAATAGTTTTTAATATATACTTTATTATTAAAATAATTTTTTGGTAATTATGATTAACAAAAAGTAGAAATCAAAATATTAAACAATTTCGTATTTTTAGATTCATAGCATAGCAATAAATGTATATTAATTTCACAATGAAGTGAGATTTTTTTTTTTTATGTCTGAAGACAATTTTTTGTTAAAAAAATGTTATGATTATCAATTTTTGTGGAGGTTTTTTGTAGCAAATTACATCTATATTCTATTTCAAACTAGAATTCATCGGGCGACGATCGGTATCGTCCGGCGGCGCATATCTCCCACATAAAAGCATAGGTAGCGAACGGTAGAAGGGGAAAATAGTACGCCGAACTGGTGTATTCTAGTTTGAGATAGAGTATTAGTGGTAAAAAATGAAAATTATCAGTACTTTTAAAAATAACCGAGTAAACTAAAAAACAATTCAAACATTTATTACAATTTTGATAATATTATTAAAATAATTATTTGGTAACCAAGGTTAGACAGTCTTTGCTCCAAATTAATTTTGTTGTTCACAATGATTTATCATTAAATTCAAATTTAATACATCCATTACAGTGCCTACATGCTTTTTACTATACCGCAGAGAGGTTACTTACTTTCTCTCCCTTTTTTCCCTCTTATTTCCTCTAAATATTTTGACAAATATTGGTAGACTAAATGTCCTTTATTCATAATCTAATAAAAACCTACAATTAGTTTTAGATGCATATAATATAGGCTTTGTTATTGATCTAATGTGTAAAAATTTCTCATCCTAATGGATGGGCGATTCACTCATCGCCATCCCTCACATCCTCAAATGCGTGACTGACACACGCACGCACACCGTTTACTATTATTATAGTCTTCATCCCCTCAACCTTCTCGTGTATGCATTTCTTAAGGCGGTCGCAAGCCCCGCACAGCACAATATTATATTTTAGTATATGGCAGTTATGCGGCGGGCCGAGAAATTGTCGTGCTCACCGCTGATGTGTTCTGCAGCTGACAAAAGCAGTCGTCCGCTAGCCTGCTTCTGCCACGCGTTGTTATATTATTACTACCTACCACTACTACAAATGGTTTTAGTTTGACAGTAACATATTGCCACACGACCGTAAAGGGTCAAAAAAAATGGATTCGTTTCTTTATGCTGTTTATATAATATTATGTTTGTATTTTTTTCGTTAGAGAAAATAAACAAACGTCACCTCCTCGAGTGTATCGAGCTTAAGTCTTGCACATGCAAGTAGTTAAAGTATCGTAGATATGCACATCATATTATATTTCCAAGAAGGTGGAGGGCGAGAGTAGCGAAAAGTATGAGGCCGCGCTTGGCGGTATATCGTACCCATTTGTACACAATAATTTTGCGATTACCAATGCACACGTACACGAATACGATAATATTGTAAATAAATAACTGCGTACAAAGATGATTTATGAAATTCTCCGTGGGCATCCGCGGTATTTGGTATACTTACTCGTGTTTCGAGTGATGAGTTTCATATCGGTTTACAGGGTTATGGTATGTTTGGTATGTGCTGAACGCAGGAAAAAGAAAAATTTTCACACGATTTAACAAAATTTAATTTATAAATACAGGTTATCGCGTAAATAATATAATATAATAATTTTATATGCACACTTTGTTTTGTTCATTTCGCGAGGACGACCGACCCCTCATTGACGTCCTCGATGCATACTATTCTATATAATATATTGTCTACCATAGTCTAATGAAATTTATATATATATATATATATATATATATATATATATGTACATATATGGTGTGTAGTGTCCAAAATACGTACATAAATATATTTATTATGATAATGAAAGGAACTCGGTCGTTGGTATCCGCGACATGTGCTCATGTGTGCGTGTGTTGTATATAATCACGTCTTAGACCGAGAGTTCGACGAAATTCCCACCAATTGACCCAAAAACTTCTCACACGGCCATTATTTTATGCGTCTCCGCTCACGAGTTAGGCAGCGGTTTCCTCACGCCCAATGATTGATGGCGATCTCGTCTAACGCGCTGTCGCTCCCTTCTTTTCCGCCCACTCGTGTGTCGAGCCTGCACGTCTTGCTCCGATCAAAATGCATTCGAATTCATTATGATGCCTTAGTAATCGACTAGGAAACCGCAACGGGAACAGAATTTTTAAACGTCGTCGAGTAACGACTATTTCACGCTGCACCAATGTTCATCGTCTGTGGAATATCGTTTCCAACAGGTTTTTTGTGTCATTTACTTTTTGAATCCATTGACTAGCGACCACGACTGTCTCATAAGTCACATTTAACATTTTAGCGATATTGTTGTTTATTGGCGAAAAAATTTGCTTGAATTATATGTTAAATAATAACATACAAATATCATTTAGATCACGTACAGTATAATGTAATAATAAAATATATGGTAGAAGTTAATAAGACGACTAATACAAAATAACTATAATGATATTTTTTAATTCTATCGAAATATAATTTGATAAATTGAGTAAAAAATTGTTTTCAAATTAACTATTCTATTACATAATATGAGATATCAAAATCCATCTTAATAATTAACTTTAGAAAATTACTTTTGTACTGTAATAAAAAATAAATAAATATTAATACCTTAATAGATACATTATACACATCAATGATAGTAGTATATTAACTTATCGTTTAATTTTAATTGTGTAAAATTAGAAGCACGTAGACATTGAGGTTTTGTGTTCATATGACGTATTTTATTATCATATTAATATATCTATACTATAGTTCATGATATAGTAAGCTGTGTAAAAATTTGATGATTGGTATGATTCTGGAATCATTTAGCTATTTAAGTTGAATGACAATGACAGATTGACTATATTTTAAAATACATATAATATCATTGGCTATAATTGAATTGGTCGATAAAAACGGTAAAACATAAATTTTGACTGGCGGACGGTCGAAAGTTACTGACACAAAACCAAGAATAGGAGAAACGAAAAAATAAAAATGATAAATTTCAAACATGTGAGGAAGTTTTCTTTTTCAAGACCTATCGGTAATGGTGTCAGAAGAGTGACCATGTCAAATACTCAGGAATGTTGGACTTGGAGAGTTGTTCATGATAATAAAACTAATGACAACGATCTCTTAGTTCAAGTTAAGAGCAGTAAGTGCACTTTAGTTTATTTTGTTCCGGTACTAAAAATACTTTATACGCATATCGTTTTTAACCGTGTGATGTAATATTCTTCAAATTCTGAATAACGGTATACTATTAATGATATGATTTTGAGTTTGCATATAAGGCTAATTATCAATTATACATTAAAATAGATTATACGCTTGAAGATTATTGTCAACGTCTACGTGTATGTATATTATGACAAGTAAAATCAGATTTAATCACTAATAGTGTATTCATTACTGTTTGCTTTATAATTTTATGTAAATGTTAAAGACACATTAATTAAATTAAAGAACCTATTCATAACACTTTTGTATTCAAGACGTATATATATATATATATATATAGCCAGTACATATATTTCAAAATGTAATAAAATAATTAAAAATAATAATGAATAACAAATTAAAATGAAAAATTTAATATTTTTTTTCAGTATATATTACTGTTAAATAATATGGTTTCTGTAAAACTAAAAACACACGTTTAAAAATAATTTATTATATTGTTTGTTTGCTTTTAAGCTTATCTTTTCATCTTGGAAATAAATAGGCACTTAGTACTTGTACGCACGTATTTTGGAAACCAAACCGTTAATTGAATCTCTACGTAAAAACAAAATCAATACGCCTAATTACTAAAAAGATTTTTGTTTTTGAACTGAATAGGTTACCATTATAATAAATTACTGTTTTTTTTTTAAATTATTGACAAATGTAATAATTTACAGTGAAGTTAATAAATGAACACAAAACAATTGATTTAAAATTTCAAATATTGGATAAACTGTAAAATAAAAATTTAATATTTCATGAATTTATATTATTTAAACGTCAATTTGAATTCTTATATTATTATGTTTGTAAAATATAAAAAAGAATAACATAGGTATGCTACTTTTTTTTCAAAATAATAGGCTCTTTGATTATTGTTAAGTAAGTAATTCAAACAGTTAAATAAAAAATTATCAACTTTATATTTTTAAAATTAATTATGATAAAGCTCTATTTTTTTTTAACATTAATTCTAAAAACATCGTTTTAACACATTTTACATGTCACACGTTAATTAGGAACGAAACTAAATTTTAAAAAAGACAGTTTTTGATCTGTGTTTGTAGGTCACATCATTTAGTGAATAAAATATTTAATACTATTGATATATATATATATATTTTTTTTAAAAGCCTACATTTTCTTTGTAATAGTATCCGTTTTGTAAATGGAAAAGTTCAATTTAAAACATAATATCGATTAACGGTAAATGTTTTTTTTCTGACGACTGTTTGTAAGTACACAAAACCGTTAATCGACTCTTTGGTAAAAAAGACTAAAAAAAAAAATAAGTTGGTATAAATTTATATAAATATATAAATATATATAAGAATAGTGTTTGTCGGCCAAGTGCTTTATTTAAGTAGTAAGTATTTTATTGTTTGTTTCATTAGTTTGTCATTTAATCAACTCTTCTGTAATAATCCAGTCCATAAATACCTCTTTAGTAATGACTAATGAGTACAAATGATTTGTTAAAAATAAAATATCAAACACATTTTTGAACTAAAATATAATAGTCTGATGTTTTAAACTCTAAGACTAACTTCAATGTTAACGTAATGATAAATATTTTAAGATTTGATTTTTATCCAAAAAAGTAAGAACTTTCAAATCAACAATGGGTATTAAATTAAAAACCTTACACGTAGGTAATGTTTTGTAACGTATAACAATGCTTGGTTATTTCAGGTTCTTAACGGGATATGTGTATGTTTCTTTTTGTAGTTTTGTTTTGAAAAATTTCTCTGGATCAGTAAAAGCGATCTAAAAGTCTACCCAAAGCACCTCAAAGCAGTTTTTAAATTAGATGCTAGTGTATTAGATTTTAAACAAACAAGATAATCATTTGTAGTATATAATCGAAATATTGAAAACCTTATTTAAAATAACTATCTTTTTTTAAAAATAATTATTAGTAAAATCTGTTACATTTTGTTATTAGGAATAGTTTAGGGTTAAAGTGCATCCTTATTTATATACAAAATATATTTTTATTCAAAGTTGGTAATGCTAGGCAATAAGATGTATTGAAATAAAAACAAAAAATGTATGGTTCTATTTATCCTGTGAAGAATTGGGAAAAGCTTATTGGCTAGATGGAATATAGGATTTTCAATAATTGTGTGGAGTCATATTTTATTTCCAGATATCTTATTTAAAATTATTAAAATAGTATATGAATAGTAATTTAAACTTGATATAGATATTTGATGTATAGAAATAAAATCAAAGTTGTTAATTATTTTTTTATTATTGAAATAACAAAAAATTTACGATTAAACAATATTCTATTCCGAATCACTTTAAACATATTAAATTAATGCATTATGTATATAATTAAACTTAAATTAATACCTTCACTTAGTCATATACCCAAAACAGGTGCATTTTATTTTTAATAGTAATAATTAATACTTTCACCATTGAATTAAAATCATATTAGCTATTTAGTAAATGAATATATTTTTCAAACGATATAGATGAATTTTGAAATTACCGACAGATAATTTTGAATAATACTATGATTATGTATGTGTAATTTATGTGTTTAGTATAATGATCTATACCTATTTGCAGACGCTCATCAGTCAAAATGTTAAATACTATTGATTTATATTCATTGAATTATATTATATTAAATAGAAAAAATAACTATAATATTATGTGCATTTTAGTTATTATAACGTGACAAGAATTTGATATGATAAATCGCTATAGTGGATAAATTGTATATGGAAAAATACTTAAACATGACGCATTTGCAAAGTCACTTTCCAGGCGAGTTTGAATATAATGTATATATAAATATATTTATATTCGAAAAAGAAATACATCATTACAGCACCTAAAAACTAAGTTTTACGATCTTTTTTTTATATTTCTGTATTGTGAATTAAAGTTTACAGTTTTAATGAAATTTTCAAATTGAATTATTTTAAATAAAAATCGCGCTTTTAGCCATTCGTAGGATATTCACATATTTCTAATAAAAATAAATATAATTTCTCAAGCGAATAATTAAAATAAAAAAACGATTTCTACTGAATAGCAAAAAATTATTTACAAAAACTATTTTCAACAAAATAATATATAACATTGGGACTGTTATAAATACTTAATACGAATCGCTTGTTTAATAGTAACACTATAATAACCATCAATGCCGATACTATAGTTTTTAAGTTAAATACAATTACTGATCTACTGTTTCTGAATTGTTCATCATAGTATGTCTTATAAATAAAATAAGTACATGTTGATAATTATTTCATATCTAAAAACTAATAAGTTTTATTTGAATTAGTTTTATATCAGAAATAAGTACAAAATAAAAAGAAAAATGATTTTCCAGTGCTGAGCTTATACCCATAGGTTTGAATGAGATAAATTTAATATCAATTTAATAATATAATAAACGTTTATTTATTTATTTTTTGGTAAGTTATAATTTGTATTACTGACGATTTTTTGCCCATTAAACTTAGATTCTACTACTCTTGATGCGTATGATTATATTTTTCTTTGATCGTGCGTATAAAATAAAAAAAATGTTTAAGATAATAAAATAAAAAAAACATGTAAATGCAGTCTTATTATATCTTAAAACTCAAACATTTATCCAATATTATACTAATGTTCATGTCTACAATACATTTTAACGCATTTTAAATCTCATCTTTATATTTCTTCTACCTTAATACTCGTCAACCTTAATACTCTTTTAGACTAATACTCAACTATCTCGATACTCACCTACCTTAGCCGAAGACCATTATGTCAGTGAGAAATACATCGATAGAAAAGGCGTAAAAGGTTACATTTCATGGTACACGATGGTTGATTTTTAAAAAGAACAGTGTTTTTTTAATGATTTATATATGTCTGAGCAGTTTTTGCTCGGGTTCATTGTACATTTATTATTTTCATTGGAATTTTTTATTGGCACTCCTCATATACTCTATTTTGATAGTTATTGGTTCAGTGACGTCAAATATTATCATGTCACTCCTTAAACGAGTACCTACTTATTAAATTCTTTACCATGTTACCCTGCATCAATAAAAGTATAACGGGCATTCCAGAATTGTCGGTCGGAAAATTGAAAATTGTTTTTGCCAATTTTGAACACGCTATGAACAATATATTGCTATAATACCGTTACAAAAATTGTGGCAGAATTAAATGTAAATGGTTTATGCAATTTGATAAAATTAGTTTCTGTATTTTACTTGAGAAGAAAAAAATCATTGAAAGATTTGTAGATCTGTATAATAAACGGTATGTTTGACAGTTAATCATAAAAATGTAATTATTTGAATAAGCGATTTTTAAACTAAACAAGTTAAAACAGATCAATACCAATAATGAATTAGTTGTACAATTTAGATGAATTTATTTGATGAAATAGTTATTGTTTTTAATAGATTTATAAGCATAACTTGTTCCAAATGTAAAAAATACTACAAAACAAAATATAACAATCAATATTATGAGCTTTGTTTAAAGAAAATGTATAAAACAATAAAATACAATTTGTAGATATCTTATAAAATACTATATACCGTTCGAATTGTTTTTTTTAAAATCATATTTTTTGTTTAAAAATGTATAACACTGAATAGTTTAAATTATAAATAATAATAATAGTTTATGTGTGTCAATAGCCCTTGTTAATAGATTCTTTTATTATAAATAACGTGATCTGTTTCAATTTTCCTAATCCAATGCAATCGTGTTCTGTTCAAATTTGAATATATTTTTAAATATTCGTTTAAAAAAATTGCAGACTATAGAAAAAAACTCAAGAAGGGTAATATTTTGAATACTTAGTATTTCTATTGTCTCTGATTTGGAGTATAATATAAGTACCTACTACCTAGTTTATTATATCAACTTGTACGCTTGCATAGCTTAATGAAATATTCACAGATCTAAGTTGACTAAATCATTTAAGTAAAGTGGTTTCTAGATCTTCACAGTTTCCCAGTTATTTGTTTTTCCATCTACACTTTCTTCAATGAATTTGTATGTTTTTCAGAACACTAAGCGTGGAATATTTTGAATTGTGTATACAGCGTTATATCTGAGAATAATATCATCATTAGTGTTAATAGGACAATTCTAGGGACAAAAGCAAACTCACGTTACAGTCTGAGACGCATTATAACCATATTGATTTTCGAACAACTGGTGACAGCTATTTGATACAAGGGTTGATTGTGTATGGTTTTGTATATTATTTATTAAGACATTTATAAAAAAATGATATTCTTTTTTTATCTTTGATGAGATAGATTGGTACAAATGAAGGTAAACGTATTTGCAAAATCTATGACTACCGAATGTTATTTAATAAATCATTATTATACACCATAAGTTATTGTCACATATATTATTATTAAATAGCTTATTATATACCTTAGATTTTAGTATTTTTTTCCGGAAGAATATTTTATTGATAATATAATTGAAAGCATTTTTACAACGTATGTGTAACAAATGTTTTATTTTAAAAATATTAACATATATAATTTTCCCACAACTCCCAAAATGCAAAGAAGAAAACAATCTATAATCTTAATCAAACGAGTTTTGTATTTTCATTAGGTTTTCATATTTCTATAAACAAACAAAAAAAAAAAAAAAAAAAATGATGAAATTTAACTAATTTTTTGTAACATCTAATAAATATCAACTTTAATTAAAAATTATAACTTATATATTACTTTTATTTGTTGTAAACTTAAATTATTAAAATTCGATACAAAAAAAAAAAAAAAAAATTGACTTTAATATTATAAATAATTTATACATTAAATAAAACTGATGGGATCTCTGTTCTGGATTGATGGGCAATATGTGGGAAGATTATTATATAAAAAATAACAGATTTTTATCTAAAATTATTAATAACTATTTTAGAAATGAAAATGGTATTCTAGTTATAAGGGTAGTTCTATTAAAAAATCGAAACCAATCACCCGATGTTAGAATGTCAAAGTCTCCATAGTTCATAGTGATACTTATTAAAGTAGGTAGGTACCAAAAATGATTAATCTAAGATAATGCTACCAAAAAGGTTATATATTAGAGACCTTTAAATATTTTTAAATTTAAATAAAATAAAATAAATTAGTTGTTTTAAAAAAGTATTATATAATATAAAAATGGTGTTGTATTTTAAAAGGCATATTCATAAGATCAATGTTTTTCGTTTGCTCTTCAGGTTATACAAGAAGTTGTATATATAGTCTCAGATAAAATTAACTGATTGTTTGCAGACATCTATCACTAAAATTGTATTAAAAAAACATTTATCACTATTAAGTTTAAAGTTTTAAAAATAACATAACAGTTTTTATTTATTTCATACGTTTATAAAGTTACACTACTTTTATTATTTTTATAAATAATAGTTTAATTTAATAATGTTAGTTTAATTATGATACATTGATTTAGGACTACTAAAGTATCTTTAAAATGATTCATTTTTTCCTTGCCAAAAATAGACAACATTTAATATGACATGTGTTTTTATTTTATACAATATATAATACATACATAAAAAAAATTATTTCAAGATTTTTTCAGTATAGTGATTATTTAATTAATATGTACTATTTATTTTAAACATTTATTATATGTTATTTTTTACACGTAAAACATAATGTGTTTATATATTATTATAATTTAATGTACATTTAATTTTTTGAATGTTGTAATATAAGAAATTATTGTAAGCTGAAATTTAATATGCATTGTGTTTTAATTTTCCAATGATTTCATCTAGGCCTCACATTTACCATCGTACAAGGCAAATTATAAATGTATACATTAGGTTATATTAACTTTGCATTTGAATGAAAAACTGAATGAGTAACTAAATAAAATATAAAAAATAATTTTCGTTATAAATTACCTTTAAAATATTAAATTTGGATTTGATGAAACATAGAAAAAAAAAACATTTCAAAGTTAGAATATAATTTGTAAGTGATATTAAATAATTTTTTACACGATATAATATTGAGATAAGTATTTCTTTATGTTTAATTAAAAAAAAAAAATCATTGGAAATTTATTTCATTAAAACTTTAAAATAGAAGTTATGTATAAAATTAACTTTTACATGAAACTAAGTACCTAATGTATAGAATATAGATTTTATGACAGGTGATTATGACCATGGCTTTCTTTATATGAATATGTTTTCTACATATATTAAAAATCTATCCCTTAAGTATAAATTATAGTTTATTATTTTTAATTTTTTACTCTAAATAATATTTATTTTATGAGTTTGCTTTTGTTAGCTTAAGCTTTAGAAATAATTTTGCCATTAATACTCATCATTCGCCTTAAAAGTATACAACAATGGAGTTTAAAGGGTTAGGCGGATGATTAATCAATTCATTGCCAAAGATTAGTGTATTATATAATAGCTGAAAACCATGGAGACAATTTTTATTATTTCATAATGTAAAAGTCCATGTACGTATTCTGTGTTCTATCAAAATTATTTCAAAATCTTACAAAAACCTTAAAATGTTCAATATATACGCTTTGAATAGCGGGTTTTTGATGCATTATTTTTATAGTTTTTTTTTTTATTTCAGTAATCCTTTGAAATTGAATGGTTCTAAACTGCTCTTTAAAATCGATTACTATATATTTACAACTATATTAAAATTATAGTCTTTTTATTTTATTTACCTTAAACAAGAAGACATTTTTAGCTCATTTAATATTTAGTATCTTCATCAAAAAAAGTTCTATGATTTAGTTTTTATAATAACATTATAGACATAATAAATTGATTGATATTATATAATACAAGGTAACTAAATAATTTACAGTTAATACTAATAGTAATAATCAGAGTTCGAATTTTATAGCACTAAAAAGTACTGAAATATTCTTTTTAATATGACCAAAAAAATCCTTATATATGTAATATGATATGTATATATTAAAAACATCAAAAATAACAAAAAAAAAAAAACAAAAAATGTAATTCAAAATTGTATTAAATTTATTATATTTTACTGACAGTTTATTTTATCGTTTGAATTAATATCTATAATATAATCTTATGAATAATTATATTTATAAAAAAATTATAATAACCTACGTAATCCTGCGTAAGTTGATAGTGAATATTTCAATATTATGTGATTCACGATCATCTATTGTACTGCCTGTAAATAAGACAACATTGGTAAGTGGTGATGAGAATATCAGGTACATAAATATTAAATAAAATGATTCTTAATTTGGAGCCATGGTGTATACCGTCAGAGATGAACTGAAGACCAGGGATATCGTTATTTATTTTTACTGAGAACCATATCTGTTCGATATATAAAGGAATTAATAATATTTAATAAGTGTTCGGGTGTAATGATAATTTTTAGTTTGTACAGGAGATCTTCATGCTATACATTGTCAAACTCCTTAGAAATGAAACTAAAAATAGCACCATTATGACAGTGTTTTCAAGTGGAGAAATGATCATTTTTTAATAAAACGTTTTACATTGAATGCGGATAATGGATATTTATGATTAAAATGCTTTTTTTAAATTAGTTGTATGAATAAGTGTTTTAAAGCAGTTTCTAAATATATAACAAATTCAGGACATTCAATTGATGTTTATTATAAAATAATATAAATATATTTAAGTAATTAATATTAATTCGTGACTTTCTTGCTTCACTTATTTTGATTACAATTGAGTTTCATTAACTACCTATTCATTATATATATTTTTTGAAATAACTGAATAATCAAACTGTTATATATTTATTTAATAATTTTATAGTTAGTATCTAAATATCAAGGAAAAATAAATGGGTGAATGGGTGCCCCAGGTATTATGAATTTCAACACGTTTTCCATTTGAAAAAGGTTATTTAATAGTATTCAGTCTAACTCCAATGTTACAAGCATGCAGCCTACTTATAAATCGATAGTCTACTAAAATGATAAGCATGCATAAAAATAAAAATAAAAATGCTGTTTCCAAATTAGAAAAGCACGATCCGTAATTGTGGCGATTAATGGATATACAGTTCATTTTATATTCTGACTCAAAAACTGACGATGACAATAAATTCGATTTGACCTTAAACAGAATAGTTTAGTAACCTTGTCATTATACGAATAACAAATACGAGTCAGTCATAATATTTACAAATAATTAAAGTATGAAGTTGTTAAACTTTAGTCAAGTAGTATTTAGCAGTAACTGAGAAAATATTTGTGATTTATACGACGTTTTTGATTTGGGATTAAAATGAATTAAATGAACAATCTCACCTGTAGTCGGATAAGCGCATGGGCGATAGATAGCATCCGTGCGACATTTGTGACAAGTCGTTCACTCAAAGTGGAAAGTTAACGAAAGTGTCTTCAATGGTTATCATACATTTGAGAAACCATTCCCATGTGACGTTTATGACAATCGTTGATTCAAAGCGGCATTTAGAGCGGATCTTAGGTATATAATTTACTGGTGTATACTACTTGCGTTTTAGAATTTATGTAGACAATTATTAAGTTGTTTTCGGATGGAAAATGTCGAAAAGAGGTATTAGCCTACTTGGGTCTCAGTAATTTATTTTTTATACCATAGATACATCCCGAAAATCGATACGAAAAAATCAATTATTTGAATTTACTTTGTTAATATGCGAGTTGCAGAGCAAATTTACTACCTGTAAAATATATTTTTTTAGGTACTCAAGTATAGTATGCAGCGGGATTCACAGATGCTAAGATTGCGTGTTCATATTTTTATTTAATAGTTTCTCAATAATAAATTACAATTGCTTATGAAAGGTTTCACGAAGACATCGTGAATTTGATGCAATTTTTGAACATATTACCTTAGTTCATACAAGATGAAAAACCATGATAGTTAATAAACGGAAAAGGTTATAGGACTGCTAGAGGTTATACAATATACGTGGTATATTGTAAACATTTAAATAATTCAATAATAATAGCCTTTTAAAATGTATGTTGAATATAATATATCCACCTTGCTATAATCATTAATGAAATATGGTGTAAATATAAATCAATATTTAAAATCACTGATTGTGAGTTTTTATAATCTTATTAATTATATTGATTTTTAATTACATCTGAACTCATCATCTAGTTTAAATTTTAACTGGTGTAGAATTCCTACAAATATTTTGACGGATGCACAAGTCCTTGGGCACCCGTGTACATGGCACCTACAACTTTTAATACCAAATAAAACATGTTTTTACATAAAATATAAATATAGTCCAATAAACTACACATTGTGTTATTTTGTATCATATAACAATTGTTTAACTTATGTTCAAGTATTTTTTCCTATACCAATATATTTTTATTTAAAAATATTAATATCATACAAATGTCAAAAATTTTGACCATGTTATTGTCAAGTTCCTGACATACTAATACCAAAAATTATATTAGTGCACAGCAAATCATTTTAAAAATATTCATTTTATGTTATGATAAAAATATAAATACAAGTTTTACTAACATTTTTTTTTCTTAGGTATAACAATAAGAATAATAAATTATTTTCACGGCACTTCAATAAATAGATTTAATTTTATTTTAAGTTTGTCAAACGCGTTCTTATTGTCAATTATGATGAGTAATATTTATACTAGAATTTATTAGTTTACATAATACAACGAAGTTTCATGTCTAAGTATTTTATCATGCTCAATAAATTCTTACCACAGCTTGTAAAAGATTGAACAAAAAATCTTAAAATAAAAATATTTATTTAGAGTAACTAAGGAAATGACAATGGTAATAATAATACAAATTATGTAAAAAGTATCAAAAATATACAGAAACAGGGCATATTTTACAAACACTAGTTTCGCTTATATCTCCTAAGTAAAAAAAAATCAGTGTCTCATTAATATTT
Source organism: Pentalonia nigronervosa (assembly GCA_014851325.1). Taxonomy (NCBI): domain Eukaryota; kingdom Metazoa; phylum Arthropoda; class Insecta; order Hemiptera; family Aphididae; genus Pentalonia; species Pentalonia nigronervosa. Next base: position 45,291 of record JACXSJ010000730.1, read on the forward strand.
ATATTTTATATTAACGATAAATTATCTCATTTGAAATAACTAACGTTTGTTCTTTATAAACAATTTCAAATTTTAAATGTCCATACAGTTTTTTTTAAAAATATTAAGTCATTTTAAACCATTAAAATTAATCTTGTATTATCACAGCACGTTTTTATTTAGTTGTATAATTCATAACATCATTGTAAAAACTTTTAAAGGTTTTATAATTTGAAAAATAAAGATTTTTATCTTTAAATACTTTAAATTAGGTAATTTATAATATTATACAAATTAAATAGTAAAATATTTCAATAAATTATCTTATTATTTATCAAGCTCATTGTTTTTCATCGTTTTTTTTTTTAAATGAGATTTTTTTCCTTAATATGAATACATTATTTTAATATCAAATAATTTTAACCATATTAAACATCATATTATTATACATTAATTTTAAATTAACAAGTTATAAATACTTTTGTTATATAATAATTATTATCTTCCGTTGTTTTCATAGAATTTAAATAAAATCAATTTTATTCGTATTAGACAAGTAAATATAAACAAAAGTTTTATGTATTATATGCTAGTGAAGTTAGTATACATGATTAACTATCCATATAGCTATCAAGCTGAAAATGTTGTTTTTAAGCACTTGTTTGTAAACTATATAGAAAAGATTATAACTATTTTAAATTTTGAAGGTATAAAAGATGAATGTTACATACAGTATATAATATTTTAATGTTTTAGATGTTCCATAATAATTGTTTACACATATTTAAGTTTTTTAAGTACCTAACGATGATAAGTGTTTGTTGTACAAGTGTTTTCCACCAGGCAAATTCGTTAATATGTATGCTAAAAATAATCAATACGATTTAATAAAAACTTCAGAAAAAGTTATAAGAAGGATAGGGTTTTTAACAATACTCACATGAGCTTAACTTTCGTCGGTCTGTCGATATAAATCCTTAGATATATTTATCTTACAAAACATTGTTATTGATTTACTTGAACTACAATGACAAACTTATTTCTAAAATATCTCTATGATGGGTATTTATTTTATTAATAGAAAATATTTTTTTTTAGTTATAAGTATATTTTATTTGAACATTTTTAATAAGTTTTTTTTAAATTAATCAACTTGGAGATTAATTTTAACATTTTCTTTAAGTTAAGATCACATTTTTTCCATATAAAAACAAAGAAGTCAAATTTAACTTAAATCTATTAAATTAAGAACAGAAAAAAACTGTTTAATAAATACATTCTTAATATTGCAAGAGTTCAAAATAAATTATGCATATTATTTTTCTTTCAAAAAGTATATATATATATATATATTTATTATTTTATAACTGTAACAACCTCAAAATCTAAGAAATTCCCATTATATTTTTGTTATAGTTTTACGATAAAAAAGCAATAAATGCGTAGTACGTGTGAAAATAAAGTTACCGTCAAAGCATGTTATATTGAATTGGTCTACAAGAGGATTATTCTGTATCTATATTTGAATTTTATTTTATCGAACAACAAAGTGTAAAATAGAAAATAGATAAGTTGATAGTGTTAAAAAATATTATAGTCACGTCAAATATCATTTACAAATTGACTTGGCAGATGAATTAAATAAATAGTTGTGGAGTTGAGTTATCCATATAATGTGTGTAAAATTATGTGAAATAATTAATACATATGTTTTTATGTTAGTATCCTCTTATTTGTATGTATACTTAATTATTGTGTTATTGTGTATATGCAATTTTTTTCATTTACAAAACTTTGCTTATCTAATAAATATAATGAAATCAAATAAAGAGTTTTTTTTTCAACATATTTTATTTATTAGTTATATTGTGACAGATGGTCCTTGTAGTGCGATAGGAGTATCTTATTCATTTGTATCAATTCCCTGTATGGCCTTTGATTAGACAATTTATGGTGGGATTTGAAGTCTACAAGTATAGAATATAAATAATATATTTTTAATTACATTTTTTAGTAGTATTAGAGGATAACTGGATTTCAATTAAACTCTGATTTTAAAATGTTTCCTGCATTATTATTGAAATTTAATGGTTCGTGTTTTCTATTCAAGTTGTTTGCACTCTTGTGTAAACCCTGGTGACTTGATTACGGTTTGCATCGGCCATTCAAACATAATCATTGCAAAATAATAAAAAAAATGTCTATTAGAATAAATTTAGCGCTTAAAACAAATTAATTCAATACATTTATGTAACTATACCTATTTTATACAAAACAATTGTTGTAAATGTTTATATTTTAAAAACCAGATCTCACTACTTCTATGTTCGCGTATATTTTTATTGTGGCTCAAAATTGCGTACTAAAACTTAAATTTGATATAATTTCGTATGAAGTTTTTTTGGGTGTAACGTGCAACTCAATTTCATATAGTTTTTTAGAATAAATAGCCGAATCGCATATCTGATTAGTACGATTGTCAAGTTTCCCTTCTCAATTTTTAAATTTGAAACAATTAACTAACAAAATTTGACTTGTGTTGCTAAAAATTGTATACGTCGTTATATTGCTGTATACACTATGTATTGATAATAATTTGTAAATTTACTTGGTGATTCATTAATTATAAGACACTCATTATTTAAAAAAGTATTAACGTTTTTGAAAACATTTTTTTTTTAATAATTTTAAGTAGTTATTTTCAAGTAATTCAAGTTTATACGAGTGAAGTAGTAAATCAACATTTTACGGGCTATTACTATACTATTCTACTTCGCTCATCTAAACATTGAATATTTATAACTTATAAAATATTCGTCCAAAATTCAATTTTTATACACTAAAATTCTCCAAAAAATATCATGCTTTGTAATAAAGAATTAAAAATGCATTGGTTCAAAACGTACACGCAAAACTCCAAAAATCTGTTACTTTAATTTTTAATCTTTAACTGCCACATGCAATATTATTCTGTTGCCGCGGTTATTCCGTACATATATATCTATACTAAAATTTTTCTATCGGCATTCAAAATTAGTATTGGTATGTTTTTTTTATTTATTCGCCTGTGCCCTATAGAAAAAAAAAATGGTATTTTATTCTTTGTCGAATGAAATGTATTCATCGGTGGGTCTTACGGTTCCTTATTCACATATTGGGTCACATACGGCCGGAACGGAGTGTCCCCGCGAACAAAACAAACACGTATGAACGAGTAGCCGATCGATGTGATATATCATCATAATACACGTATATGTACACTGTACAGTGAACATTTTCCCATGCATCACGAGGTTATTGGTACGAAAAGAATAATTTTTAAGATAACGTTGTACGTGTGGTCTCCATCTTACTAACGCATACCAAAATGTACTTACAGCGGTTCAAATTTTGTGTTGTCAGCCAAAATATATATGCTCGAATTCACCGATCGTCAAACTTAAATGGATTATTATATGTGGGCCTCTCATTCTTTCACGGTGTTTTAATTTTCAAGCGAGTTACGAGTGTGAAATATTGCAATTTTAAAATGCTCACAACTCGTTTTGAAATTAAAATATTGTAAAAACCAAAGAGGGAACTCAGACAATGACACAATGTCCATATCCTTTGTGCTCAACAATAGGTCAATTATTCACTCTAATATCAAAGTAAAAAATACAAGATTGAAAGTGCTGAATGCAACATATTTGTTATGTTGTTCATTTTATAAAACGAAGACAACTTATATAGGGTGTGACGTTATAGGATGTGCAGTTTATATTTGTTGGCGAATAAGCTTGTTGTACTCGTGCAAGCGTTAATGCAACCAGAAAAAAATATCGTGGAACACGGAAATTGGTTTACATATTATTAATTTACCTAAAATAACGTAACCTAACTTAGCTTAACTGGAATTAGGTAGAAATTGGATATATTGATATTACATTTTTAATCTGTGGTAATTCGTGTGAATCGCGATTTCGTAGTTCTTTTCACGAATATACATATTTATATTAAACGGTAGGGTACATAATTGTAAAATCATGTCTCAAATTATAATATAAAACTTGATTACGTGTTGCGCCGCGCGTTTCTATAATATATTCTCTTCCACCGCCGTCGACTCACTGAAAAAATGCGTATCCGGCCACCCGACCTCCGTCTTTCACCCCTATTATACAACCCCTCCAATCAAAGTCCAACCATCCACCCTTTTCACCCGCGGTCTTAACGACTCGCTGCCGTCTATTTCTCACCCATATAACGCGTAGGTACGTCTAATCGTTATTTACGAGGCCGCAGAGGCACCGAAAATAAGAGCATTTGTTTCAATTATCTTCGAATGCCTGTTTAGCATTTTTGCCTACTCGACTCTTGCGCGCGCGTAGCCTCCGTCATCGTCCACTGCTTTGGCAAAATGAATATTTTATTTTATATTTTAATACCAGCGACAGCCCGTGTAGTGAAATATCATTAGAATGGCGTATTATTATTCTGACATTTTGTAACCGCCGTGCGTGTCTGGGTCGTTGTATGATTTTATTGGATTTTTTTTATATTCATTTCGGTTTGAAATAAAAAGTATAAATTGTAAAAACTAAGTGGACCGAGTGAAATTGAATTTTTGTTTTACATTCAGCCCACTCTTATAGTTGAATCTATTTTATTTTACAACAGCGGACAGTGGTATTTCAACATTCGGAGATCAATATGTCAGTGGGAAAAGTAAACTATCGTAAAATAAAGAAATTACGAATGAAACTATACGGGAAAACGGCGAAGATAAAATATCTAAGTACGTCAGTGCGTGTGCTAAATCCATATTCGAATAAATCATTTTAGACAAGTTCCACACGTTGTATCAATACATACTGATAAAATATGATTGTACAGAACGGCAATAAAATAACTTTGATATATTATAAGGTTTTTAATAAATTTGAATATACATTCTTTTATCGTCTGTAGAATGTATAAAAGAATATTAAGAAATCAATAACCACAGGACATGGCAAAGTAAATTATAAATTAAAAGGCGTTATTGTTGTCCTTTACAGTTGTCTAAAAAAATTTATTACGATATTGAGTGGTTTGTTTTGGTTTGAAGTTTAAATACACAATGGCGTCAGATTCACGAGTTGATTCCTGAGAGTTGTAGAGTTGCACAAGAGGACAATATTGTACCACAAATAGTAACCCATTAGAAGTGTAATTTTTTGTTTTCAGCATGCACGGTCATCTGAACACCCTTGACACGAACAGAATTTTAACTACGGTTATGGTATACACATTAAATACTCACACTAATTATTAAGGTTGCACGTTTATACCAGTCAACCAAGACAAATATACCAATGTTACAAATAATAATTAAAATGTATTTAAAATGTAACAATATTTGACATATTTAATTAAACTTGTGCAAATAACGATATGTATTCACTATGTCCTGTACACAAATCTATTGAATTTTCGCTGATCGAAAAGCATTAAATTTTTGACGAAGAAATCAGGTGATCAAAACCTTCAATCGATTGTCCGGAATACGGTGGTTTTCATATTGTTGTTATTATTATTATTATTATTATTACTATTATTGGTGCAATTGACTGCATATGATAAATGTTACGTTTTGGCTAATATATAGCTGTTAGAGTCGACCAGAAGATTACATAAAATAGTAAACGAATCGCCATTAACTGTTATCTATACTGTAGTAACTGAATCTGTAAATAATTTATACTGGATGATTCATAGGTAAATTATCGTTTTTTTCTAAACATTTTAATGTTTATTGAAATGTTTTTTTACATTATTTAAATCCATTACAAAATAATGTTTATAATACAATATAATGTATATGTTATTATATTATATGTTATATGTTATTCATCTTATAAGCTTTTTAATTTATTCGACATTAACATTGAATTTTATTTTTTTTAAGTAGAATAGAATATATTTCTGAGTACTTTAATACATCAAAATTGAATTTTGAATAAATAGTTAATTAATCATGAGTATTTAAAATATTTTAGAATAGGAATAGTTGAAAATTATCTTGCGATGTTCAATTTTTACCACTTTACTCGGTACAACTAAACTTTTAGTTAATATAACTTATTAACTGCTCGTTCGAAACGAAGTTTTTATATATTAAAATTTCCATAAAAATATTTTACTTCGGAATATAAAACTAAAAATACTTTATTCTATCATTAAAAACTGTTTCAAAAACGATTAAATTTGTTAAAAAAATTAGTGAACCTAATCCTCAGAATTATGTCCCTAAACATGCATGTACAATCCGAGTGTAAGGCATGTTCGATAAACCATATTTACATCGTCGTAAAGAGCAATACAATTTCACACGATATCAGCACACGTCTGTTCGTTTTATTTCACTCACTAATAATGCGTTATGTGTTGTGTGGTTTGGTTAAGTTATAGTGTTTTTGCGTGTTGCGCAGAAACCGCGTTTAATAGTATATGCACATACATCCTAAAATGTGCGAATGTTTAATTTCTTTGGAAAAATATTCGAATATATTAATGCAATGTTATTATTTCATGATCCCAGAAATAATTTTTTTTTTTAATATACGAGGTTTTGAAGATAATTTAATATGCTTTGGACTGACGTAAACGAAACGGTGAACTGTATATGGATATCGGTAGATTTTTTTCACTCGATTATAAAATTAATTGAAAATATCGACAGTGTAATAATTTATTTTTGTAAAAATATTAAATCGTGCATCTAAGTTCATAATATTACGTCTGCACCCTTCATGCTTCGATGGATCTTTCTACATTAATGCCACAGTGTAAACAAACGTTAATTTTTATCGTTAAAATTATCGTAAAATTAATCACATTATAATTCACTAAATTTTAAATTCATAGCTATTTTTATGGATACTCTACAAAAAAAGTAATAAATTATACAAAAATTTAATTTTGAATAAACGAATTTATATGCCAAAATGATTGTTCAACTGATTTTTCACAAAGTTCAATGAAGAAAAATTATTTGATTAATTCGATATGTAGACATTTTATTACTTAATTTAATTTCTGTATTATTAAATTATTTCTTCACGTCCATTTAAATCATATTTTAGATATTTTATTAGACTTACCTAAAATGTTTCTAAGCTTTAATCTATATCATGAGCTTAAAACGATCAGTGAATTTATTTTATACAATAAAATTCATTTTTAACGTCATGTTACAGAATTTGAAAAAAATGCCTGCATGCCTTAAACACAAAAATATAATATATTATTGTTTTATATGCTCGTTTTGTTGTTGTTTTTATGTACACCTATATAAAATGATGATATATTACATTCATTTGATACATTTTTTTAAACGGTAAAATACTAGTAAAATGAAACATGCACAGTGTATTAACCGTTTTCCGGGGAACATTTATTATTATGCACATCTATTAGCTGCTTAAGTGCGGTAACAACCTTTATGACTATTTCATGAAAAACATGGAAAACGGTACAGGTATTTTAATGAATTATTTCGAACATATTAATGTTGCTCTGATAATATCAACTGAATGTATACTTCAAAACGCAAGCATTCGTTTGCATTAAAATTTGTAAATACTTTATGGAAGAATAAATGGATGTCTTTGATCAGTTTACGGCTTATATTTGTGTGATCATTTCAACCCAATCAATTTTAGTGCAATGGCAAACGGGTATTACATACATAAAATTTCTGAAAGAGATTGATTTTATTTTTTATGGATATATTTTATATGGCGTTTATTGCATATATAATAATTATTAATGTTACAGTCATGTATGTCATATTGGCATTGCGTTATCTAAATAATTATAAACATTGCCAATTTTTTAAATATAATGTTATAACTATTGAATAGAACAAAGGAAAACAAAACGTTCAATTTATGATAAATTAATTTTAAAAACATAATTTTACATTGAAATCATTGGGAAATAAAACAAATTGGTGATTGCTGAAAATCGACATTTTAATGAATTACTCGTATTAGAGAGTAAAGAGTTTAATATGATAAATTATGTTATTTTAAACTAAAATATAATATTATAATATATTACATTATATAAAACGAATAATAATAACATAATATAATATTATACGTAATAAAAGAAGAATACATTTTTTTCTTTTAAAATTTATTTGTCTTAATTTCGTTCTCTATACGACAAAAAATATAAAAAAAATGTTTTGCCTTAAGATATTTAGTAAAGCCGGCAAATTGAGTCAGACACGCGTATTTTGTTTAAAAAAAAATGTATATTAAATTTGGTGTATTAACGATTTTTTTATAGAAAAAAAATACTTTACACATTATATAAAACAGGTTAATATTTTGAATTTGACACAGATAAAGTTGTTTTCAAAAGGTACGTATTTAATTTCTTAGAATTTTTTGAAAAGTGGAGGAAATTAAATTTCAAAACTATAAATCCTGGTTTGGTCAAATTATATTCTAGTGATTTTGCTGTAATACTGAAAATAATAAATCTTAAGATATTAATCGATTTTTTTTTTTGAATTTTGTAGAAGAGAAATATTTAAAAATATTTTTGAAGTATATCAACCAATTGCAAGTATAAAATGTTAAAAATATGATACGTTCATTACTTTATTGTTTTGTTATTAAAAATATAATTATTATCTTTACATTAATAAATCTACTAAATGACATAAAAAATATTATCTCACTCATCAAATGCGTGTTTGATAGATGATTTATTTTAGTAAATAAAATATAATAAAATTTAAATTGAAAAAACGTAGGTAACTATTTTAATTAGGTATTTTTTTTATAAAATCATGCAACAAAATGATGTTCAATTGCTTAATATGTTTAAGAATCCAAACTATTATTTATCTAGTTATTCAGTACTAAAAATAATGTTAGTGTAAGTAAAATATGATATAAAATACCAAATTAAATATAATCATTGGATAAGTATTTAATATATAATGCTAATTGTTAATTTTGATACAGTTTAATATTGTTTATTTTTATTTTTATACATTTGTATACAATTGATTGAGATTTTGTATATATCTTTAGTTTTATTGACAGAAAAATTATTTATAAAACCATATGTCCAAGCATTATTTAATTTATTTATTTAAACTATTTACGGGCATCGTGTCCAATTACAGCATGTAAAAAATTTATAAAATATATATAAGTAAATATACAATAAGAGAAAGAAGAACACATTATATTAAACAAAAAAAAAAAAAAAAAATTAAAACAAATTTATATAAAATAATACTATAAAACTTTTTTTTTTTTATGAAAATAAAAGAAGTAAAAATACAAATATCGTACAAATATGCTTAATAATAATAAAGTTGGTAGTAAATTTTGATTTTAATTTTAATTGTTTAGGTAAAAATTGAGAAGGAAGTGTTGGAGTTAGCAAGAAATATACAACGCACCAGAGGTTTAGTTGAGCCATAGAGCTTAGAGGATGAAGGAATATTAAATGAATATGTTTGGCGTATTTTACGAGAAGGGACTTTGAGTAATATAGATGAAAGAACGGTAGGAGAATCAATATCCCCGGATATAAGCTCAGATAAAAACTTTAGATTGGCATGGTGTCTCCCGTCAACTAATGGGGCAAAGTCGAGGCTTTTTAAGATAGGTGTGTAATTGTGGGGGACAATTAATCATAAGGCTGTGACTGACGAATTTAAAAAATTTACGTTGAATACGTTCTTATAAGGAAGAGTATATTGCAGCTGAGGTGTTCCAAATAATAGATCTCTATTCAAGGGTTTGTCTAACAAAATCGCAGTAAAGGACTTATAGAGGATAGGTAAATTCAAATTCAGCAGAGATACGCTTAATGAACCCGAGGGTCTTGAAAGCTTTACAACAAAAAATCTTGATATGTACAAGTGGATTCAAGGTGGGAGTAATTACAAAACCCAAGTCGGTAACAGACTTATCAAGGAGGGAGATAGTTGTTCCATCAATGATATAACCATAGCAGATAGGACCTCTACGATGGGTGAAAGCCATATAATGATATTTTGAAATATTAAAATATAAGGCAAGTTTGTATGTCCATGAAGTAAGACGGTCTAAATAGCTTTTTGAAGTTTAAAGCAATCATTTAATACTTTTATATGGAAAAATAATTGCATATAATCTGCGAAATCCACAAGATTAGTATGTTGCAGTATACGATTTGTACTATTAACAAAAATAGTGAAAAGTAATAGGGAAAGGTGACCTCCTTGAGAAACACTGGAAGAGACTGTAAAATAGTCTGATATAACATCATGGATTTTTACTCATTGCTACCTATTTCGAATAAAATAGCTAAACCACGACAGGTTCACCAAATCCTGATTCATATAAAATATGAGTAAGGGAATAGTGGTCAATGCGATCGAAAACTTTGGAAAAATCTGTGTGAATTACATCAACTTAAGAGTGGGCTGTGAAAGGAACGAAGACGAAGTTACAGAATACAGTATTGCACGTTACAGTTAAATGAAAAGGACAGAAATAATGTTGCTCCTCCACGAGGATATGATTAACTATAGGTTGAATTTTTCATAGAACAGTCGACTTGAATATTTTAGAAATATGAGAAAGAATGGAGATTGGTCTATAATTTGAAACGCAAGAAGCGTCACCTAATTTCAAAATATCAGTGATTGAGGAGATTTATAAGGTCAGGAAAGATTCCTTCGTCAAGTAAGCGTCTGAAAAGAAGCCATAGAAGAAATGATAACAAATGCCTTATATTATAAAAGACACCAGATAGAAGGTGTTTAGACCAGAAGGACCATCAGATCTAACAGATTTAACATTTTTTAGTGAGGATAAGCTAGTAAAAAAATTGTATACATTAAAAGAGCAGTTGCTAGAAAGATCAAAGTTAGAAATATCGATATTGTGTACATCAGAATTATTCATTGGTGATTGGTGAAGAGTAAGTTTAAATAAAATATAAACTGTATAGTTTCGTTAAATGTTGGTCATTTTTGCTAAAGGTGCCGTTATATATGACAAATTTAGGTATTAATTTACTAGAACGGTGATTCCTTACAAATTTCCAAAAATTATAAGGATCCTTGTAAAATGAAGATTCTGATGCATGAATGAATTATCTATGGATTTTTTTATTACATTATATACAGAGAACATACTGAAGTGTTCAAGGGAAAATCGTGCTATGTAACTATAGTCAAAAAATAAGTCAGGGAAATATTTAATCAACTAATTTTTTATATGACTCGAGTATTTATTGAAATATAAATATTTTTATAAATATGAAAAAATTCAAGAGGTGGTTTTTTTTCAAATTTATAATAAATAGATATTATTTTTTTACAAAGTAATTTATTTATGACTTTAACCTAAACTGCTGAGATATAATTATATTAAAACATAGTTATTTGATCGTATTTCACGCTTGTTTATGATGTACTAATATATTATTACGGATACTAAGAAACAATCCAGGCTTAAATTTAAATACAAATTTAAAAGCGTGATATATTTTTGAGTCTGTGATATATAATTTATATTATAAGCATTTAGTTTTCCAAAAAAAACAAACAAAAGTTTGTATATTGTACGACAAATTATGTTATAATTCTAAACTCAAAATCATTTTTGAATTACAATAAAATAAATTAATTTGATACAGAAAATATTGATATTTTTCTTTAATTATATAATTTTATTGGAATTTAAATTTTAAATAACTAAAAAACAAATTGTTCATAATAATATCTATTCATTTCCGTAAGAAAAACTTATACAAAAATGTGTATTACATTTGTAAAGATTAGGTATTAAAATTGAAAATGTAATTAATTTTTAACAATACATATATTTTTTAAAGTTCCGTCACTTTTATGAATTAAAAAGCTTGAAAAAGGTCAGAAAAGATTAAATATTTTAAAATTTGATTCATATTTAAAAAATACTATTATATATACTTAATTAACATTTCAGGTCCCAATGATTATTCTTTTCTAAATCGAACCAATAATTTATTTTTTATTTATGTTAGCTTACTTTTATTATGTTAGTTCTTACCAACTATTAAGAAAAAATACAAGATATTTACTAACTTTTCCACCCCAACATTTATATCAAAAACGTTGATGATTGAGGCAATTTTTTGCTCCAAAAACTGTCAACCAATAAAGAAAAAAAAACAATTGTAAAACCATTTATTTTATACATTTCTGGCTTCAAATTCTATAAAATATTTCTTATTCTACACAATTTCTATAATATCCAATTTAATATTATACCTTAATCTTAAACATAGCCATATAATATATTCTACTATGTGTTCATATGTCAATTTACTAATAATTATATTATAAAAAATCACTTAGAAAATAACATCAATATAAATACATAGTGATTTTATATTATTATTATATGGAATGGGCTTTGGGTATACACATTTTTTAATAAAATCCATTCAATTCGAATATAAATGTCGTTTTTTACTACGGCTTAATAAGGGATCAGTGCCAAACCGACTATAATCTCAAAACTGAATTTGTGTGATTAAATCGATAACGAGACGTTAACATAAAAAAATTCTGAAGGGTTCAGGAAAAACTGAATGTTAATCCTTCGTCTTGCTTCACTTGTTTCTGAACATTTTATTATTGTTTCATTATTTTAAATTGTATATATGCTTGAAAAATAATTGCAAACCAATATTTTTTTTTTTTTAATGACCAAGAAATAGCGGTAAAAATAATTTTTCATTTTAAGGCTTCAAAGACATATTAATATATTCTATCCATAAATACAGACATAAATTGTATATATTTTAAACCGAATACAAAAATAAAATATTGCTTGTGTTTTGTTAAGAAAATATATTGATTGTTCGATAGTAAGCTATTTTAGTTTATGATATTAATATTTAACGTTTAAATGTTTATTTATTAGATGAATATTCTTTACAAGACATATTATAACCGTGACACAGATTCGTAAAACAATTACTTTACAGCCCTTCAATTTGTTATCCATTTTAAAAATGTCACGTTTGGAATTATGTTGGCACGATGTTATGTCGAAACCGATGCATAGATAAGACGTTGATATATGGAATACTATTAACAGAGAAGTGTTCAAACTTTCTTATCAGTATAGCGTAACACATTTTTATCAAAAGAGGTCGTTTAAAATAGTTCCACAAGCACACGGAGTAAAAAAAAATACAACAAATATCTCAAGCATTTCTCATATTTTGCTTACGGTGGATATTTACTTGATATGCAAGTGCATATTAAAGAAGATATATATTGTTAGTTTTAGGTAAATTAATAACGAAGCTCCGGTATCACACCATGTTAACTTGTCTTCATTATATAATATGGATTTAACATCTACAGTTTATTTTAGTCTTACAGTTTTTTTTTAGCAACCACCTTGTTGAACTATATGATTTTTTAATCTGTTTTTATGTTTCCAATTTTAATATATTTATTAAATTATCCTTAAATTTTATTTTAACACAAAGCAAATTTTTTGAACTGTCATATTTTATTTATAATAATTCCATTTAAAAATGAATGAACCTACATAGTCTGATATTATCGTTCAGACATTTATAATTATTTAAATATTATCATAATTAAAAATGTATAGACTTAGACTTAATTGATATGTTCGATTTTTAAATTTAACTTAATGTATTTATTTCTATTTTACCGTTTATGCACTTACTGTGAATACTTAATTATATATGTAAATTGCTTTACATAGGATAGCAAGATTATAATTGCAATCGTATTTCAATTAAACTCTGAAGTTTTGAGTATTACAAACGATAGATAGTTGAATACTCTTAGAATTAATATTAATGCATTAATATTGTATTAGGTTTAAAATTAAACTATACATTATAAATATAGTGATTTAGTTCAGAATTATTAATTTATTCACGTAAAAAAAATACTTATTCAGAGTTATAATATATTATAAGTGTTTTTCAAAATCCAACCAGAAGAACAAATAACGTTATGTAACAAATAATGAATTTGCTTTAAATAAAGTTTGTGTGCTTCTTATAAATTAAGATACTTAGTAAATATTAACTTTTTAGAATTATAGAAACATTTGTACAATGCAAATACGTGATAAGCATAAAATCATATTATTTTAAGACATATCAAAATTGCTTTGTTTGGTAATTAAATATTTAATACAAACGTAAGCATTAATAACGGAGTTTCTAAAATTTCATTAATACAAATAAACCTACTCGTTTCAAAGTTATGGGTATTATAACGTTTATTTGGTGAATATATTAACAATGTATCAAAAAATGTCATTTATATAGAATATATTACAAAATACTGTTTTTCAGTTCAATATTAAGATCTAAAATAAAACATTTCGGTGCGAAATTGATGCCGAGTTCACTTGCAAAATGTATTAATTGTATATTTATATTATTTTTTTCATAAATGTATTTAATAAAAACGTTCTATTCGCCCAGTTAAAATAAATATATATTATTTGCGCGTTCACGGGTTCGACTACAACAAATCGTATTATCTATGTGCATTGTAGTTTTGGTGTTTTTACTGCTTGTCGGATACCCATAAGTTAAATTTTCTGTTGATGCTCGCTAAGTTACGATACGTCTCATTAGACTCTATGCTCGATAAGCTCGTTTCGGCCAGTATTTGAACGGGAAATTTAAAACTGTTATCTCATCGGCTTCGATTCAAAACGATTTATCATTAAATGAACTGTTATGGGCAGCAGCTACTTGCACAAATGCTAATTAATAATGACAGATTGTTATATTTCCGTTTTATACACAATTTTTTCTTTGTACTTCTTTGTTCTCGATCCTCTGCTAGTTAATCAATTATGTTTGCGAATTGTCAAACGCACCAAAATTATTAGGTACACCTGATTAAAACATTTTAATGTTTGTTTTAAATTTGTCAAAGAAGTCAGATCCACACAACGTTCGCAAATTATTTAAACTGAAAATTATTAATTCAATTTGACCTACTTTTTATACATATATAATATATTATATAAATGCAAAAAAGTTTCCTTTAAAATATAATTTGTGTACCACAGTTATTCATTCAGATTAAATTTATATTGAATATTTTAAAACTTCAAGTTAGACAAATTAGAAACAAATAAAGAAACATTAAGTGTAAACTAAACAATTCTAAGAATGATTGTTGTCTTATAGTATAGGAAATAGTTCAGAATATTTTAATATCTAAAAATATGTATAGTAAATACAGCCTCTAGTTAATAAATAAATTAAAACAATCTTAATTATTTGAACGAATAATAATAACATCTTATCACATATTATGGTTAGGATAATTTTATTTAGTAAAGTGTAATCCAACGTAGGTCATAAGTAAGAAATAATATTTGTACATAACTTTATAATGATGATTCATTAGCTAATGAAATTAGTATTTGTTTTTGAATTATATATTTTTTTGTATTTATAATGTTTTAGAATGTGTAAACCAAAACAACAGAAAATTTAATTCAATGTTATAATTTCAATTAATTAATTTTAATATTTAATTATTGATGCAAATTTTTAGTTTATAATAGTATTGCCGTTGGAAATTATTTCCGATTTTGTTCATGGTAGATGATTTTTAATACATGCCGTATAAATTAGAGTACTTTAAAAATTATGCATTTAAGAATAAAATAATAATTATGGTATATACAAATGTAAATAGTATACGGTTATAATAATTAAAAGCAGCACCACTATACTGGCGAGATTATAATAAACCAATAATTAGAAGAGAAACCTAAGAGATGATGCAATTGTAAAAGTATAACGAGACTTAAAAAATTGTCATTTGCCTCAGGTAATGTTGAAAAAAAAAATAAAACGAAAAAATACTAAATAAGAGTTTTATTCGTTACCGTGATAAACCGCTCTTGGGTATAAATTCGTAAACACGTATATAAAATAGTTGTTTTTTTGCGATCTGAAAACTCGAATAATGTAAAACTATAGGCTACTGCACAATACGCCCGAAGGTTAACGTTCAATATCGGAGATTTCGCACGTGTCCTTTTACCATTCACATTTTTCACATACACATTTTAGTTCACGTTCAGAACACATTTCACTGAAGATTCTTCAATTTTATTGTAGTGATCAAGTTTGATCCACGTGATCTGCGAGCATGATCTACAAAATCATTTGTTTCGAATAACTAGTGGTAAGTTAAACACATGAATAAAAATTGATCATAACAATTGTTATTTAAAACGAGTAAGAAAGCGTAAAACAATTTGGGTGCATATCAAAACTTTCTAGTCCATTAATAATATTATAATACCTACCGTAAGGTACAAATTAAAATTGTTTCACAAATAAGGAAACATATTCTCTTCCTTTATAATTTACACAGGCAACTGCATAAGTTTTCAAAAAAAAAAATTGGTAACCTTAAATCATATTAAATTTTGTTCAATCATCATTGCTCATTATTTATGGGCTATTATTTGCGATCTATTTTCATAAAAATATGTAAATCTATGTACAATTGTAACTTCTAGTTACTGAATAATTTCAAGGCATACTCTCACATTTATGTGTTATTGACAGTGTTACGTTAAATTATTATATCCATATATAATAAGAAAAAGATTTTCTCAGTTATTATGTTATTTTATATACTTGTGAAATATATGTATAGCAACAATTATAACTATAATCCAATTATTTCTAAGAAATCCGTATTTTTCTTCGTTAAACGATTTAAATAGTAGAAAATAGTACTTATATATTATTCTATCATTAATGAGTTTTTATAATATTAATTAAAACTATCTGCATGTATATATTTTGTCTTTTGTAAACCATCTAAGCTAATATTTTTATTTATTTTATGTATTTTTAATTACTGTCTATAAATATATATTTTTTTTCATTAAATCGAGTTTTTACAAACTTCATTGATTGATTTGTTATATTAATTTTAAAATGTATTAACAAGTGAATTTCTAAGTAAATTTTAATTTGGTATATATCTATATTCAATATGAATTCGTCTGACAAATTAAAAATTTTATCTTTTCGTGATCATTTATTACCGTATTCCCTTATTAAACTTGTATTTATAAAAAGTTTTAAGATATTTTTCATTGATAACTAACTAGTATAAATGACTATCAATAATTGATGAAATAGATGAGTTTCCAGCCTGATAACTGAGATTTTTTTATAAAAAAGTTACGACATACATCCAATTGGATATTGTGAATTATACTTTTTTTAATGCAATTTTTTTTTGTAATCCATTATGTTGATTGATTGATCTCGATATAAACTTGAAGTAATATTATTATTAAAGACAAGTTGTTTAATAAGTAAACGAAAACGCAAAATATAGACAGTATTAAACATAAATTAATTTTTCATTAATTATATCTCTACAAACGATATTAGTTTCACATATTTTCCATTAATTTAATCATTATTATTTTTACATAAACTTATAAAATTGTAAGATAATCATGTTCCTAGATAATATTCCGTCATCAATTTTTTTTTATTGTTATATTATATTAGAACAATAATTAATTTTGTTATTGATTATAATTACAAAATATGCCAAAAAATATTTACAAAAAATTAAAATATTTTAATGAGTTTTTGTAAATATTTAATAACGATTAATTGCTCTCACTAAAGGTACCATGACTAAATAACGAAACATTTACTTATATATTTTAATTCAAACAATTAAATATTTATATTTAAAATGTATAAATCCAAATTAACTATTAATAACATTTAACAATTTTTTTTTTTTTTTTTGTGAGTGATATGTAATTAGTTACTTAATCTGATTTTAGATTTTTAAGTATATTGACTATATGAGGTCATTAAGATGAAAAAAAAATATTCAGAAGTTAAATTTTAATGCTAAATAATTTCATATTATGTATAGAGAAATATAATATATTATAGAAGTATCTCAAAAGATAATATTTACTTTATTGTTATTTTTTATTATGAACGGAGTGATAAATTTATTGATTTTACAATTTGATTTTTATTTATTAATTTATTTTAGTCTATTATAACTTTTTGGAGCAGTAAATATACATGGTAGACTCGATAAAATACGCTTTTTTCTGAATCTGATATACAAATTATTTTTTTTTTTTTATATATTTATAATTCATGCAATGAATGCATAAGGAAATTTGTGAATTAAATTAATTAATAATTAAACACTTGAACGGGAAAATCAGAATATTCTGTTTGAATCCCTCGGTTTAATCACAAATGTCATTTATCTTGTCACAAACCATGCTACTATCTATTTTGATTTCTTTAATATTAAACAAAAAATGTTAGATGACACAGAAATTCATCTATATCGTCACTAGAAATAATCTTCACTCCTAAATCGCCAAAATTCGCTTATATGCGTTGGTAAATGTAAGTTGCAAGAACTATGCCGGATAATTCTCCTCGTCGTCTTGAAATAAAATGGATGAGTTACTTATTTTACTACTTATTGTAGTAAAATTTAATTGTCAAAAGTATCACTAACCAGTGAATCCTTTTTTCAAGACTACATGTGAATATTAACTTAGGTTCAAAGAGAAAGTCATATAAAAAAAAATGTATATATCGAATTTTACAATAAAAAATTAAAATATTGCTGCGAGGCATCCAGACCAACCGCCTGGTAAAGCTGGACAGTCTGGTTCAAATTTGATCAAATGCGTGACATAACAATAACTTAGTTGGACAGATATGGTTTCTAAAATCTAGTCTGATATTCCATATTATGTTTATCATTTAATGCTGATTTTTACTTAGATCGTTTACAATATAGTATCATGTGCAGTTGTGATTGCGACGTTTTAATATTTTCAGTCCGTCTAATAAATGCATTGCACGTACAATGCTTGTGTCTTGGTCATCGTTTATCTCAAGAATGAATCTCAATTTTTCCCTTTTAAAATGTTGACGAGATTTTCTTGTTTTTACCACATCAAGTATATCCAACAATAGTATTTCACGAAAACGTATACAATCGTATTCTTTAAATTTATCCTTAACGGTGAATCGTAGCATTATTCACTTCTAGTTTAAGTCGTTTACGCTGTCGTTTAACCGAAATTAAATCGAAATGGACAACTATTCATTTTTTTAAGACTAACAATAATAACAGTCATCCACCACGTCTGCGAACGATCTTTTTTCTACCACCATAAACACCAAGAGACCATAAAAGTAAAATACGTTTTATCTTTGTCCAACGTACCTATATATATATATATATATATATATTATATATACGTGCAAACATTATAGCATGAACGTGTATGGCGAAAGATTTATACCGTATATTATGTACCTACTCCTGTACACGCTTACTGTTAAGTGATTTAAAATTGCAATAAAATTAATTTTAAAAGTTGATCGAAAGTTTATCTAAATGTGATGATGCATAGTAATATAAAAATAACCAAACATACCGAATTGAGGTAAATAATTGGCTACGGGTTTTTACTTTGTTTGATGCCTCGTGAAAGTTTAAAAATAATTATATAATATTGATCCGCTGAGATCAGGCTGTATTTTTAGGATATTATTCGGTACAATAATGGGTTGAGTATTCGGATTATGATTTACGATCATAGGGAAGTGCCTACCACTTTTAGCCGTAAAAATTTGGCCGTATCAATACACGTCGTTCGCTCGTGTTCCGTTTCCAGATAGATTAAGAGAACCAGCGATTGGAATTTATCGTCTAACGAACGGCTATTAAAAAACGGGCGAGGGCCGACGGGTTTGCGTTTGTAATTTCAGCCGCGACCGATTGCACTCAACGTCACGTACGACGTGTTGGTCGTCGTGTGACAGGTTAACGCGATTATTGTGTATACTTAAGGGGCAGCACGGACACGGTGCAAACGTCACCGCCGGGAGCGACGCGACCAAGACGACAAGTACAAATGGCAAGCGAAACGGTAAAATGGCGAACGAAAACGATACGACAATATTATATTTTACCGTACCTGTACAGCAGTGGTTCCCAACCTGTTTTATTTTACGCCCACTTAGATTTTCTAAATCTCGCCCCTCCTCTCATAAATTAAAGAAATTGATCACCTTTTTTTGTATACGTTACAAATAAACCACACAATATCTTGACAAAATATATAAAATGATTGATAAATAAAAATAAAATAAATACAAATTTTACTTCGTGATGACAGCAATGTGTACACCCCCCTCCCCAGATTAGGAAATACTGCTGTACGGGATCTACGTTTCGGTTGCGCGCGACAATGACTGGAAAATTTCGGTCGCCGAAAACAACGTCTGTAGCAGTAATATACATATATTATTTTGTATGGTGTACCTACAACTGACCGACCGGGAGGAGGGCACTGCGCACGACGGATGACGGAGTGAACGAGGCGAACCGTTGGAAATGATATATTTGACAGGACACCCTCCTTCCCCAACACTCACATGTGGGTGGATGGGAACGACCTTGTGACAGAGACGAATGATGGGATAGGGGTGGATTACCTGGTCGCGTACGTGAGCGAGTGTGAGAGTGTGTGGGTGTGTGTGTGTGTGTGGGAGTGTGGGTGTGTGTGACATACCTGAGCGTGCGAATTACATCGGTGCCTTCAGACTTTTGAGCAAACGGACTTTAATGGCTTTTGTTTGATCAACACGAAACTTATACGACTCGACCGCCCGCCGACCGGCCACCAAATACAACGACGTTTGGCCACGAAATATTCGATACAAAAAATTCGTTTATATAATATTATGTGTTTGTGTATTTCGTGACAAATATATAGTTCAGTGTGTTTATCGAGGCGAGAATAATTAGTAGTTAAAACAAAAATCGCTTGTCCGTTTAAATAGTCTTTGGAAAAACTCAATAAAAACAAAATAAATAAATAAATACAATACAATACAACAGTTATACATGGTATGTAGAAATTCAAAATTGGTTTTAATTGTATATCTTGTCACTATTAACTAGAATCATTGTTCAATTAACATAATAATATTGTTGATGCCATGCATGTTAGGTGTCAGCGTTAGTGATAATTATAAATGTTTACAAAGATAAATAGTTATGTACAATTCCCAAACGAACAAATGTTATATTTTTTTTTTTTTATGACTATATAATATACCAGGGATTGCAAATATGATTTTTTCAAAGTGTCAATTTATAATATAATTCAAAAAAAAAATTTTCGGCCGTGCTATAATTATTTTTATTAACACAGAAAAATACAAATGAAAAATTAATGATTATAATGAAGAAAATTATGTAAAAATGGAAATAATGTAAAAAAATTATTAAATTATTATTATTGTTTGTTAGAAACCTTTTGCTTCATATTGGTTGAAAGCTTTATTATGTATGGTTGATATGATGTTGATCGCAAGGCTTTATTTATGTTACTTAAAAATCTATAAATATATATGGGCAAATGAAATTTTTTCGAATTTCATAGAAAATCTTATGCGTGCCTACCTTGGCACGCATGCCACTTATTTGCCATCCCTGTAATATATCGTAAGTTGTAATAGATACTGTTAAAATACCTCATCATTTAGATTATGCCCTACCAAATTTATACTTATCCCATATTATTTAGGAGCTATGTATTTTATAACAAAATAATTTAAAATATAATAATATATTGAACATAATTAATGCATTTTTGGTTTCTATTTAACTTTTAACTTAACTGAGTCAAAACAATTTAAATATATATATATATATTATATTATAATATATTTAAAAATCAATGTTTTAAAAGTTTCTTTCAAATTATAACTTAGTTTTTTTTTTTTTTAAATTAGAATAGAATCTCAAATATTTATTTAAAGAAGAAACTGTGTTGACGACAATTTTTATGAAAAAAGATATTTGATTTTAAGTTTTTGTTATTGAAAAGTAAAAACTGGTTTTTACTTTTATTTTTACATGTACGTATGTTCTATATTAAACATTTTTGTTCCTTAAGTTTGTTAAAAATAATTTAATTTTTCAATCGCTTACATTTTGGTTGTTCTGTTTCATAGTCTTTTTCCATCATAAATGTTTAATATCTATCAGTATGTATACAAATGCTATTCTAAAAAGCTGTCTTTTATAATGCCAATAATATTTAGGTTTTTGGTTATGAATCAATAAATGTATTGTAACAAACACCTAAAAATGGCAATTTGCCCTTGAACTCTTCTTCGTATATATTATATAAAGTATATTATTTATGTAGCTATGACATCGTATATTTTTGATAAATTTACCTAAATTATATCATTTATAAATAATTTAAATAATATCGTCTATCATACCGTACACGAGTAAAAGGGAAATTATCTAAATATGTTCTAATTTTTTTTTTTAAATAACTCATGAAGATTTCAATTAAAAAAGAAGATGAAATATTTTATTGGCTTAATTAAATGATCTATAAAGTTCCAAAATCATAATGCTTAATGAAATACATTTACTAATCAGTAGTTTAGGATCTGAGAAAAACAGATCATGGGATATATGATTCTCGATGTTGATGAATACCTATTTTAAAAACTAAACGTAGCTCTAAATTCACTATTATTAGTTGAAAATAGGATAGTAAAAATATACTGCAATATTTATTTGAGTATGAAGTTAAAAATAAAGCTGCATCAAATTTAATTTTAATTTTTTGCTATTTTAGAGTTTCCGGTTGCTAATTAATAAAATATTTTTTATTTGATTTATCATTTTTAATGATGTTCAATGACTTTAAAAGTTTTATAATATATTTTATATCGCTTCTTAGTGTATTGAAATGTTAACACAGATTATGATTTTTTAAAGGGAAAACTTTTGTAAATTTAATTTTTTTTAGAAAATTACAAAAATGTTTTATGTTTTAATTTAATTCTGTAAAATTTTATTTTTTATAGTTTGTGGGTACTAAAACATATGTTTATCCAACAGTTTATAAATATTTAAATATATCTTTGTTTATTAAAATGAACGTATTTCATTAATTATTTATTTATTTGTTATTTTTTTTTTAGGATTAGTTATTTAATATAACTAATTTAAGCCTCACATATAGTAGTTAAAAGTATGTTCAGAAATGGTTTACCATACAAAATGTCGAGATGTCAAAATGCAATGATTTATGATTTTTAAATCTGATACAAAGTTAAACGTATTCCTCATCTATCAATTTAATCACTCTATCATAACCGTTTTCGTTGAATGTATTATAATATATAGTTCTAGCTAGTATTATGTATTAAAATAATATTTAATATTTTATCCATGTTTGTTAAATTTAAATAAATACTGATATACAATTACATTATTTTCTTTTAGTGTATAATCTTTGATATCAATAAATATGCTTAAATATGATAATTTATAAGACCAGAAAAAGTTTATGAATTATGTATAGTAACGAATATTAAATAAATAAATAATGCAAATACTTTGATAGTTTTTACTGAAATAACGGTTTTTAAAATGGAACTTAGTTTCTTAAATATGATGTTAATAAAAATATATTTTCTTTATTTTTGATTACTTAGCTTTCAATCCATTCTAAATTTTGTTGGAATAAAAAAAAAAAACATTAAATGATATTATTTAGTATTGTTAGCAGTCACTATCATTTTTGTTTGATGTTATTTTTCACTTAATTAAGTTTAAAATTATCAAATTGTTGACTTATTATTGTCTTATTTAAACTGCAAAAAATTAACACTATTGCTCCATGAGATTAAAATAATGGGACTTTAGAAATACGTTAAACACAAATTAAAACAATGTATATGGTTTTTGGTATTTTATACTTCAATTTTTTAACAATCTGTTCATAATTTAACAAACAAATATTTAGTTATTTAAATCAGAAAAATTAACGTGTTGGACGGTGTATTGTACTCAGTTAGCTTCATTCAATCGAAAAAATTTATTGTGTACTTAAGTAATGAGGTATATTTAAATTTGAATTCTATACACGGGATAACGGGTTCCGACATACATATTAACATTTTACGTTTGATATAAATTAAAAACAGACTTTTATTTGATTATAATTATATTACTGAGGGATAAAAAAATATGGATTTCCAGAAAATTGAATTCTAATAATTGTTAAATGAATTCTACAGCAGATGGTTACGAAGTGTATCGTGTCGTGTTTTTATGTATGCGTGGCGGTGAGCGGCGTTTGCAATAGATGACAAAACCATGACTGAAATATATTTTTTATAAAAAGATGATAAAACCCGATAGTAATAATACTGCCGAACGTATCTGAATAATAGCTTGAAACACGTGTACTGTACTGGCGCTGGTAGATTATATTTTATAATTATACATATAGGCGTTCTCCTTGTGTATTTTATTTTGACAGATGATTCAACTTTTATTTTTTAAACATTATTTAATTTTCATTTTTAATTCTATCGAAATATTAAATCACTTCTCAATTTCAAAGTATACACAACCACCATTGAGGATTTGAATTTGTTTTATATTCTGAAGGAGCGATGTATTTATATTTCGTTTTAAAATGATACGTGTGCTATGTTTTTTTTTTTTTTTTTGTTATTCAAAAATGAATGTCCACCGAAACTTGACATTTTCTTCCGAATTTGATACTTGAATTTTCTATTAAACTTTTCTTAAACTATTATAATTTTTTTTAGCTATTTACAAACATTTCATTACATAATGTTTGACTCGTGTATAAAAACAAATACGTGGTATAATATTAAAATAACGATTATATAATATATGTTTTTGATAATTAATCGTTAAACAATTGCAACATTATAAATTGTAATAATGTATTATTATTATGTATGTTTATTTAGGTTAATTTTAATGAAACTATTTGAGCGAAACTCTGTTCTATGCTATAAAAAATTGTAATTTGATTAGATATTTGTGAAAATATATCGTAATTAATAGCTTACTCTTTGAGAGTAATTAACTAGATCACCGTAAAATTAATTATATTTGTTATTGGAATTAATATTTTCGTTAAAAACAGGATTATCAAAAATAACAATCTTGATCTCAATAAATAGAATTTCAACTTCTGCAGTTAAATTAAATTTTTTTTTCGCACGTTCAAAGAAAAATATTGCGTATATCATAAAAATGGCACATGTTTAATAAAATAAATTGTACTATTAAATATTGGAATTTATATTTAATTATGTTTTACTTGAAGGACATGTTATTACACGTTATTTATTAATATATTTAGGGGTATATTTGCTTAGATCATTGTGAAATATATTCAGCACCACCTATGCTTTGTTTATAATATTATAATATATTCCATTTACTTTATTGGGTAAAGGTAAGGTACACAGACATGATGCATTCAGTGGATAAATAAAGGTACAACACATAAATTACACGGCTACATGTGATATTACTGTAAACTGTTTGAGAGATGTTCAGAGTTGCACCTGAATGAAATTCTCCTTTTTCTTTTAGTTCACGTTCTATTTTATTTATTCGTAATCGTGAAATATTATTGTTTAATATACATTCATATTTTCATCGGTAAAAGTGTTTTGTAGCTCACAAATTTTTAACATGAATTTAATGATATTGTTGTATATATATTTTTTTTCTTAACATTCACACTGAAATATGTAAAAATTTAAACAAATTTGAATACTATCTATTAGTAAATTAATTATAATAGATTTTAGGATTTTGGAAAAGATAACTGAGATGAACAATTTTTAAAAAAAAAAATAATTGAAATATTATGTTTGACATATTGTTTTTTATAAAATTGTTAATTTCTGTTATTGAAAAATCCTTTTATCTACCTATTGACTTGGAAAAGAATTGCGTTATAGTTATAATAAGCGTCATTATAAATATCTTAAGATATCTTTGGTACAGAAAAATACAATTTATACCTTTAATAAAGTATTTTATTTGGTTGATTTCACATAGAAGTTTCAATAATCATTCATTCAAAAATCTAATTTTAGTAAGACAGTAATCAAAAACCGTTAAGGTGGGTACAATAGCCAGAAAAATAAAAAAAAACATGATATCTATATATATAGTAGTGTCAAAGGAGAATTTGTTATGTATTATTATCAATACATTTGAAATTCGATGACAATATTTTATTTTCTTTATTGTTCAGCAGACTTTTTTCCGATAATATATTTCAACTTCTTTTTATCATTATTATTATTAATAAATATATATATACTTTTTATTAGGTTCTATATCAATACTGACAAATATTCAAGTCATACGACTTAACTCAACATAACTATGTCATTGTTATATTCTGCTCCTAATTAAAATTTATATTTGCGGGAGTGTTTAATGTACATACATATTTTATGACATTTAAAAAAAAAAAAATTAAATTTTTTTTATAATGTTAAATAACAGTTTTAATAGTAGAACCTACAATATAATAAAAGCAATACAGTTTTGATTTTGATGAAAAAATGTTATATTAATTTCACGTTTAAGAGTTGCATGAAATAAAACCTTAATTTGAGTACCTATTTCCATTAAAAATGTAATAAAAACTCAATTTTGAGTGTTGAAAATTATAAATTTTATTTTTATTTGAGTTTTGACTATAACGTTTTTCATTACTTTATCCATACATGAAGAATTTCTAAATACAAGTTTAAATACCGTATATCCCCGTTGTGTCCATCTGTCTCTCCATAGTCATTAGTATCATTGTTGATTTAGTTAACAAAATTATAGATATTATTCGTAACATTATTATTACTGTTATTATAATTTGGATATATTAATCAGAGAGATAAGATACCAATAATCAAAATAAATAATTTTTCGAGTTAAAATAAAATAAAATGAATATGATATAGAGTTGAGAAATTATACCAAAATACGTCAGATATTATGCTTAGATTTCTACATATAAGTATATACTAAGTTAACAAATTCTTTTAAAATTAAATAATATGAAATTATACATTATTGTTTAAAATACATTTAAAAATCAGGAACTTAGTTCACTTGAAGAGTGAGTTATATCTAACTTATTTTTATATTATTTAATAAAAATATTTTAATTTTAAATATTGTAATTTATATTGAATTAATTAAAACTAATTATCACTAATCATATTTAAATAATTAGCATGTAATACAACTAGGGCTGAGTATTATTTTTTAACGTCATTTTAAACCATAATATTTAAGTTAAAATGTATGTTATGATTTATCTACAACTTTTTATGTAAAAAGTTATTTTTGTAGCGATATGTTTATTATTTAAAAAAAATAGTTATTTTACTTTTAGATGTGTACATTTAGGTTTAAATGTATAGTAAGTCATTAATTTTTTACTTTCAACGTTTTTATTAAAAATATAAAATGCAATATTTATTATCTTGTTAATAATATTCATTTGACAGTAGATTTAATAACTAATAATAGTTCATGTTGAATTTACAATAGAATAAGTACACACTGAAAAAATATATTTGCCTTTTGTTTATTATATTTTCAAATTATTCCTCTATGAATTACACATTGTATAATCGTGGTAATACAAATATTAATGTAATAATTATTGTTAATATTATTAAAACATTACAAACGTATTTTTTTTTATTTGTATCCATAATAAATTATTACTTTTGAATCTCATGAGATTGTTAAGTATTTTCCATACATTCTGTATGCAAAATATATTTTTATTTCATCCAGAATTCAAAATTATGTAGTCACGTCGAAAAAAATAAATTCAACGCCAACAATATTACTACAGCCATAAATTATTTTAAAGACATCAGACAGCAAGAGAATACATCCCTGTTGACAATTTACATTATTATACTTTATTTTTTTTAATTGCACTATAAAACGGTTGGTAACAAGGGATTTTTTTATTTAATATTTTTTTCACATTTCACTTCTCTTATTTTACAATGAAATAGGTTTTCAACGCGAAAAAACCTTTGGTAAAGTTAGTTGAGTCCCTCCTTGAGTGTTTTTTTTAAATCTCTAATACGTCATAGCAGAAGAAAAATAAGAAAAATAATAAAGATTCACCTTAGACCTGTCTTTGTTTTATTAATACTTTGAACCATTCAATCGTAAATTATTATGAACAAAATAAAAGTTAATATCTCTGCTTAACATTGGCGATTTATTTACTGACTAAAATCATTTGTTTTCAACAACATGTGTAAGTGATTTGATTAGATGGGTTTTCATGAAACTATACTTGCCTTATAACATATAATACATACGATTCAATGAAGGTTTTTGTAAAAGTTCAATTCCATTAGCTGTTCACTGTTTTATATTATATTGTGGTAGGAAATTATATTGTTGTTACGATCCGTTAATTAAATTACAACGTGGGTAAACATAGTTTAGCGTGTGAAAGATGTGCAAAGTTGACGAAGAACCTTAGCCGTATAGATTTTGTGTGCAAAGCGTAAATTACACCAACAAGTTGTAAGTTTTTCAATGGAATTTAGACACTCAAAATATTCAAAAGCAACTTTATACACTCATGAAAGTTTTGAACGATTTTCATTCAATACCAATATTTCATTCTCTCGGTTTTAATGTCGTTGACATGTTATTTCCGTCGAAAGGGTAGATATTTTCGTGTGTAATCTACCATGCAAACAAAATGATGTAAAAAAATTCAAAAATATAAACAAAACATATTTTCAATACCTCATTAATATGTACAGATTTCATATTATGTATATAATACTCAATGAGAGAATTTTTCATTCCGGAAAAAATATTTATTTATTTTTTTTTTTTACAGGTACCAATTCACATGTAATATTATTGGCTTTATATGTAATAGATTGTGTAATAAAAAAAAAACCAATATTAAAACGAAATTATCAAGTTCAATTTGAAAACAATACGATAATTAGTTTGAATATTAAATATATACTTTTTCATGTACTTGAAGATAGTTTACTTAACATTTACTATTTATTATTATCCATTATCGGTGTGACAATGTTAGATCAATGTATTTTGTACACTATAACTATATTTTAGTGGCACAAATTATATTATGTTGTAAGATATTCCAATTATTAAATTAGTTAAATAGCGTTAAATATTTTTTGAAAACTAACGATCTTTTCATCTTGGGTTAAGGGTATATTGTCACTTAAATGTTAGATAAGTTACACGTGGGTTCATACATCATAATTTTCAGCAGAAAACAATTATTATAAATGGAACTTATTATGTATTCATAAATAATATATTTAGGTTTACAAAATTGATCTAACTTTTAAAAACATAACAAAGATTAAAGTAATAATAATTTAAGTTTGCAAAGTACTTTTAAATCAGTTATAATTGGAATACAACTTAAATAATGTCTAATGAAAATTGAAATATTTAATACAAAAAAAACAAAAAAAAATCATCAATATTTCATAATTGTATTATATAATATATTTATAAAATAATATAAATCTTATAATGCCATCTTTCAATTTATCGCTAGAAACATAATAACAATTGTACATTCGATAAATACATTTAATTATTATCAATACTCGAATAGTTTTTAATAGAAATTGCAGACAAATAATACAAATTGTGTTTTTAATACTAAAATAACCATATACCAGGTAATAAATATAATGTAAATTATATCTAACGTGAACAACTATTAACTCTGATTACTGCGTTAAAACACATTTCTACATAATATACCTACTGTATTAAATTCACTTTATTGGGAAAAACTTATTTTTACAGGAAATTTCTATTTTATGATCTGTAAATAAGAAAAAATTTTATACATATATTATTGAAGGAAGTCGGCGGTGGTGTCTGATGCTATTGTGTAAATCTACTACTGTAATCACTAATCACGAGGTTAAGATAGTATTTAATTTGAAATACAGTTTTTTTAATAATGAAAAAAATTGAACGTAACAGCAGGATGTCAGAAGTGTTTGGTGTTTTCGTGTAAACTTAAGTATTTTGTATAGTATTGTTGGATATTATTAAGTCTTTGTTAATTACTGTCTTCAGTCTTGTGATCGATAATCAATTATTGTCATTGTAGTAAATTATTTATGAATTTTATTATTAAAAATCCCTCGTGATCGGATTATTAGATCGACAATGTTCGAAATACTGCAAATTGTGTTTGAATAGTAATTTCTGATCCGTCTAATTTAATCAGGTTTGTGTTCCAAGCTTAAATTTACTAATCGTGTTTTCCTCTATAATATGCTTTGATTACGTTATCTCTAGCTATTATATATTACTTATTATGTTAAAGAAAGGTGATTTTTTAATCATCATTTGTTTTTTTTATACGTTGGTACTGTAATATTGTTCTATATATATATGTCATACATAAAAAAAAGGTTTTTCAATTTATCATTAATCATTACACAAATAGTGACAATAAAATTAAAATTGTTTTATGGTAAGTTTTTTTTTTTATATACCTAAATAATTAATAATAAGTAGTATAAAAATATTGTTATTTCAAGAAAATAAGATATATTACAGAAACAGAATAATACAATCAAACGAAGATTACCTTTTTGTATATTTAAAGCAGTGAAAATTATTAAAAAACTATTTATCATACAATTTTGATTAATAACATCTGAAAGTATTCATATGAATTAGAAATCATTCTTTTTTTAAAACAAATAATTTAGGATTACTCAGTTCTGCAATTTTAAATGTGTAATACATTTAGTTTCAACGATAGTTATTTTAATTAAAATAAGAAAAATAGAACACATTAATACTGATTTGGATATTTGGCTTTAACTTGAATATTAATTATTTTCCATACACTACTGCAACTTTAATATTAATGTATTTTAGAATTTCATATCAGTCTTCGTTTTAAGTTCCAGAAACGTTAGTCATTCACTTTATATGTACATATTAATTTAGTTGTTTACATTTATTTATGTGTATTTATGTTAGGTCTTATTATAAGTTCACATATGTAGGATGAAGTTGAACACTGTTTGTGTTTCCAATGTCGAGTTATAGTATTTTGCTGAATTGATCAGGTACTTGGTTTAAATAATAAAGTTGTTTGTTGTACCAATACATCATGAGCATATTATATTTTATGCTGACTATAGAATTATCTTCCCGTATAACTCAAATAATATATATTTTTGTGATTTCTGTAATTTTGAGTTTCAAATATTAGCATACAAAAATTCATTTAATAAAAAAATAATATATTATTTTTTATATTAAGTAACTTGAAATGCATAATAATATAACAAAAATGTACCTATACGATTATACTTAGACGCTAAAACAAGAAATTCATGTAGTGTTATTCGGGTTTAAAAAAATAATTTTTCGTAGTGAGAAGTTATATAGTTTTGACAAATTTTGTACGCGATTCGTAGTTGTTTGTCGGATAATAATATGATCATAATATATACATTTGGGTGTTCTATATTTATTTAAATTTATTATTGTTAAATTAGACAAGCAAAGGATAATCATCATGAATGATAAATAATCTATCAATAATAAATGACAGTTTTTTATGTTCAAAGTTCTTTTTCGATATAAAAAGAGTCAATTAGACTTCAGTGTTATATACATTGAATTTTGTTTGGATAAAAAAATGTTTATAGTACACATCGAAAATAAATTAAATATCAAAATTATACATGAACAGAATTTATACATTTTTATCAATTTATCTGGTATTATTATATTTTACAAGAAAACAAATTACAGGCCTTAGCTGTTATGAAAAAAATAAAATTGTAGTATTTATTATGCCCAACATCTATAAAACGTAATTAATTATGGATACAATACATGGATTATAATATACGTAAATATATAATTATAATATAAATTAATAATTTTTACTAAAAAGTTCCTAATATTATATTGAGAATTATAGATAAATTTTACCAAAATAATGAAAGTTTTAAATTAAATAAAAAATACATTTACGTATAAACAATGATGTAGGCATGATAGTAATTAAACGAGTCTTATTAAAAACAATCAATTAAATATATAAATATTATTTTAGATTTGTGTAATATAAATGTAAACATTAAAAATACAGATGTTTAGTTATATATTGCTTTAAATTATAATTTCATTATATATATATATATATATTAAGAATATATTAAATATTATAATCTGAATATTTTTTAAATAATAATTTAACTTATCATAAGCATTAAGGTTTGAATTGTTATTTTTGAAATATTTTAGTTTTTTTTCTCAAATATCCCGTTTTTCTTATAGGTTTCATTATAGCTGTATAGTGATTACTTATTGTTCTTTCCTAAAAGATATAAGCATAAAATCGTATGGTATTTTTTAATACTATAAAAGTATAAAATATATACTGATTATACATTTTCAATATAATATTATAACGTTGTTTTAAGTAGAAAACTAAATAGAAACCTTAGGCAATTAAACCAAATAAATTTAACGAAATTTTAAGTATCTATCACATTTAACATTTATTCAATTATATTAACTGTTGATGTAGTAATAATAAATTTAATTTTAAAATCGACAATCATATTTTGTTTTGTACTTTTTACTTATTTAAGTTATTTTTCATAAATAATAAGTAATGTAAACCTAGACATACACACAAATATATATTCAGGGAAGTGAACAAATCAATCAATGTTACAATTGACTATTGTTGATGGATGATGTGGTTTATTAAACATTTACCACTAATAAAACGAAATAAAATCGTCATCGATATATTTATTATGATTAATGACGATTTAAATATAGACGATAACATGCAGTGTTATTTATTTTGTTTGTCAGTACCTAACAAGTTGTTGATTAAAATTCTTATCAAAATGTTAAATTATCATAAAAATGTTTTTTATTATATTACCTAAAATAGGCGTGTCCTTATTCACAGGTTGTGTACAAGCTTAAACCAGGTTATGTTAAATTAAGTGGAAATAAAGAGTTTGAACATCAAATTTTTATAAAAATGGTTATTATATTGTAATAGATATAGAAACTAATAACTAATATACGAGATAAAAATGAAAATAATAATATTAAAATATTAAAGATAACTCAATATTATTGATATTAAATGTACACATGACTTGTAAAATTTATCAGGCATGATAGGCACGACCCGTAGTAATGTCTATAAATACCTAATCAGCTAACTATAATATTTTTATCCAATATTATTGTCACATATTTTAATTTATTTTCTCATCATACAAACACAAGTAGTAAAATGTCGGTCTATTATATTATTTACTAGGTAACGGAATCAGTTCCGTCAAAAGAATTAATAATTATTAACAATTTATTGTAATATTTAACATGTTTTTAATATAGAAACAATATTAGAGAGTCTTCTTCGCTTCACATCTACAACACGTAAACACTTAAATCAAAAACAAAAAAAAAAAAATTGTCAAAAATACATACTTATATTCCAAACAGTATATGTGGATATTATTATTAAAGTGCAGATTTGTAAGCAAAAATTATTGTTAAATATGCATATATTTATACATTTAAAAACACAAAAGTATGCAAAAAAAAAAATTAATGTGTGCTAAAAAAAATTTTTAATAACTTAATAACAGTAAATGTAATATTAATTTTGGAATTAGTACTATTATGAAGTTACAAAATGTGATTTTAGATTTTCAAATTTGAAATTTCTGCAACTGTCACGTAATATAGATTTATATTTTAAAAAAACACTTAAAAAAAATTAATTTTGTAAACCAGAGCAAAAATTTAAAAAAAATGCATTACCTATTTATTACCTATTTATAAATAAATGTAACTTTTATGAAATTATATACAAATATGCAAAAAAAGAAATTAACTATATAATCTACACGTTACAAAACGACAACATTTTGAATCAAAATAATTTTAGGTGAATTGTAGAAGAATATGCATTTGCATTAAAATTCAGTCATTAATTATTATGTAAAATTTAATTCGTAGGGCGTAGATAATACAATGATAGTATTAGTTAAAGATTAGTAGGAAACTATATTTTGTATGTGCTGATTTAATTTGAAATCTGAGATGGGTTTTTCACAAAAATTGCCAATACGTTTACTAACGAATATAATAAAATCTCATTGTTAACATATTATATCAAAACCACACAATTACTATATTTCACTATTTAAGTATTAAACTAGTAGTTATTGATAGTAACATACTTTAAATCTCTGAAATAGTCAGAAAATGTTAAGCAGACCTTTATTGTTTTGCGTTCGGTCTAGGGTTTTCCCATGGGAAATTTCCCAGAATGTTACGGTAACGGAATCTTCCAAGGAATACAAAAAACTAAAACGTTTATTTTAATGTCGTTTTTTTTTTCAAGTAATCACTTTATAATTTTAAGTTCAAATTTTGTTTTAAAAAATAATTGTATTATAAAACAGTAATAGTAAGTATCTATTCCCAAATGAATAATAATCAGTAAATCAACCATAAATTTGAATCGTTCCACAATACTATTAATTACAATTTTAATATTAATTATTATCAAATTATTATGTTTAAGTTGATAGGTAATCTTGGATAAAGCATTTAACGATTCTTATATACCTATTTAATTTTTATGATGTATAGCCGCTACAACGATGTGTCAATTTATAACCACAGAATAATTTTTCTTCAGTGGTATAACCGATATGATATACGCCATGCAAATGTTAATATATTTACCATTTGTGAATTACTTAACTTCAATTTTTTTCCAAGTTTTAACTTAATCTTTCTTACTTATATACATCTACAAATTACATATGCGTTTCATTTTTCATCTTTCTCTAATTACGATTAATACGATTAATACATAATTTGAATCAAGAAATAGCACAAAAAAATTGATATACTTGTACATATTTTAAAAAATTGTGTCTCCATAAAAACACTATTTGAATTACTAAACATTTAACAAATGTAAATTTTTATAAAAAACTATTATCAATAAGGATTTTGATTTTAAAAATTCTACCCAAAGCTGTTGTTAGTATTTTGCCTTCAAAATAAACTAAAGTAAAATATATTTTAAATAATTAAATATTTATTTATTATTATGTGTGTGTATTAGATATTATGCAGAGTATATTTTCATATTCAGCGTAATATGCACATCATTATAGATTTAAAATTATTCAATTATAATTTAATAATTTAAATGTTTTTATCATACATAACATATTATTCAATATATCGTGTAATAAATTTTGTTATGACATTCCAATTGAAATTGTCATAGACGATTATCAATAATTGTTTTTTGTAATTTTTTTCAAGATTCTGGGCTATTTTTGATAATTTCCGGACATTTTTCTACCACAGTTTAGATCATATATAATTTTTTATTTCATACAGGGCAAAAAAAATACAAAAAGAAAAGTCTTCCAACTGCCGCTAACATTATTATGTCTAAGAAAAAATATTTCTTTCCACCTTGAAATGTATTTTTCACATTTTTTACGATTTATCGCGAAACAACAATGCGTGTCTACGACGGCGTAAGAGGAGAGATGTGTGGAGAATTCGACTGGCCCTGGACGGGTTTTACTTATAACATACATCACGACTTACAGTATTATATATATATGTATATACATATAAAGCGTCTCCCACAGCGGATGATCTTATAATTCAAGCCGTG
Organism: Pentalonia nigronervosa; assembly: GCA_014851325.1. Taxonomy (NCBI): domain Eukaryota; kingdom Metazoa; phylum Arthropoda; class Insecta; order Hemiptera; family Aphididae; genus Pentalonia; species Pentalonia nigronervosa. The sequence continues at coordinate 81,023 of JACXSJ010000730.1, forward strand.
GAGGCGACCGTCGTAACTCCAGGCCGAACTGGAAACGACGATATATATATTTACAACGAATCCGACGTAAGCAGTCTAAGGACCGCGCCCTTGTACCGGCGATTTACCGGGATTTTACTACTGTCTGCTGTAAACGTTGTCCATTGTTCACCGCCGCCGAGGTTTTACCATAAACGTATACAATATAATAATATTTACACACTCGTTCGCCACTGTCCTTATACTAAAATCATATAACTTTTTTTTATATTTTTTATTGTTCTTCTGGCTTATTTATTTACGACGGTGCACGACGATGAGAATAATGCAAAAATTATCATCGTCTCAGTACAGAAGATTTTCATATTGCGTTGCGTTGTACCGTTCATTAACATCGGCTTGATTGTGAGGAAAAATAAAGGCCCCTAAGTGCATTTCAAGCACTGGAAAACAACAAGCTCTCAAATACATTTTGAAAATAATTGAAATGGGAATGTCGTGGTCGATGACGTATTTTTTTTATATACAGGCTATCAAGCATGCTCATTCTTCATTCTAATTTTTACCTTGATTAATAATATAAACTTATTCAAATTATGATGATTTTTTGAATTTTAGGTTTTCTTGATGACCATATTTTTAAACATTTAGATATTTTATAGAAAGTAGTATCATATACGAATATGATGATACCAAATTCTTTTTTGAAATTATAATCACTATTTTTTTCAATAAATTGTTATATAATAATTTTTTAGAAACTACTGATGTATCTTAAAATTAAAATTGGAATAATCATAATATAATAATAATAATTTTGTAAAATATACGGATATGATTATTTTAAAATTATAGCAATTAATATTAATCTATCAAAATTTTATGGTTTAAAAAAATTTCTGAGTATAATAAATACTAGTTACAGTATAACATATTGTTTAATAATACTTTAATATTTTTAAGGACTATTAGTCTTAGTATATATATTTTAATAACTCAAATATAAATTGTTCTTATTTTATTGTTGGATAAATCAACATTTTCCAAAAAATCGTCTGCTTAACAATTTGCAATAAATAGGGTTGGGTTTAGTACGAAAAAAAAAATTATCACTACATACTTAAATTATATAATAAAATCTAAACTATTGAAAATATTGTCCTCATGTATACAAGGTCTGTTTAAAAAGTTCCCGAACTATCATTTTTAAAAATAGAAAAATTACATTATTGTAAATGTTATTAGATCAAAATAAAATAGAGATAATCAGCTATCTTTTCAATTAAATTCCAAATATTTATTGTTATTTAACCATTAACTCTGCGCGTTCAAAGTAGACAAGTCGTGTGTATTGTGCGATTTTAAAGATAAGTAATTTTCACGAACAACGTATTAATATTAAATTTTGTGTTAAACTTTGTAAATCTTTTACTGAGACTCACAAAATGATACAAAATGTATATGGCGATCAGTGTTTAGGACGTACTCAGTTTTATAACTGGTGTAAACGCTTTAAAGACAGTCGGAAATCAGTTGATGACGACACATGTTCAGGATGTCCGTCGACATCGACAGACGATGCTCATGTGACAAAAGTCAATGCAATTGTTCGGTCTAATAGACGTTTAACTGTTCGAGAAATTGTAGAAGATTGTAACATATCGGTTGGTTCATGTCATGAAATCTTGGTCGAAAAACTTGGAATGTACCACGTTGAAGCAAAATTTGTCCCTAGGTTGATGTCGCAAGATCAGAAAGACAACCGCCTTTAAAACGTTTAAACCAGTCGTAACATTGAGTACGTCCTAAACATTGATCATCATAAGTATTTTGCATCATTTTGTGAGTCTCAGTAAAAGATTTACAAAGTTTAACACAAAATTTAATATTAATACGTTGTTCGTGAAAATTACTCATCTTAAAAATCACACAATACACACGACTTGTCTAATTTGAACGCGCACAGTTAATGGTTAGATAACAATAAATATTTGGAATTTAATTGAAAAGATAGCTGCATATCTCTATTTTATTTTGATCTAATAACATTTACAATATGTAATTTTTCTATTTTTAAAAATGATAGTTCGGGTAATTTTTGAACAGACCTCGTATGTATAATTTCCAAAACTCAGAGGTTAAATACATGTACGTTTAAATGAGAAAACGGTGGTAAGTATGATTGGTGAATCGCCTCGCACGCGAAATATGCAACAATATCTTTTAGATGTTCTGAGATACTCGAATTTATAAATTATAAAAAAAACTTTTGCCAATCCTATAAATAATTTATCACGTACATGATAATATAACAAAATCAACGAAAATCGCTAAATAGTCATACAATAGGGCGAGGAATATATTGTGCGTTATTACGTTTAATATTAATAATGCCATTATAAACAATAATTTCACATTCACTGATCACAGTTGTTACAATTATTATACTAATATAATCCCTAATGAATGCTGTTGTTTATATTATAATATAGTGCTTAATGTTTATATCATGATATATATATATAAACATAAATATGTATGTATGTATACACTATGTATACGCGTTATATTAATCGTTTTCGTAGTTTTAATTACATACCCAATACATAACGCAACAACTATCACAGCATTTAATCTAGACGATATTTGGTAATTAAAAACTCATTTAGAAAGAATTAAAAGTAACATGATATTTTAATCTGCATACTAATAAATTTGAAAAAAAAAAGTGAAGACAAGATACACACAGTACTATTGCACTGGATGTGGATAAATGTCTCGTTTAGCTTGAATTGTGGTGATTTTTAATTTTAGAGTTCTGACTGACAAAATATAAACCGTTGACAACACATAAAATAATTTTAAATAGTACTATTAGATAGTCGGATACAAAATCAAGAATACCATTTATTCATTTATTGTGAATAATATATATCTAAAAACATAGTTATATGGTGCACTATAATAGATAAATAACTTTAGTATTCCAGTAATAAATAAAATATGAAATAATTATCTTTATTGATAAATATTTTTAGTTATATGTCATTAAAATGGGCCATGAGACATAGGTATATGTATATTATTGAAATAGTTTTTGTTCAAAAATTACAAAATATATAAATAACGATAACGTTGTGACCGCATAACCTGATCCCACAAATGTATGCTTATAACACAATTCTTCTTTATATCATGTCTTGGACATATTATAATTAATTAAATATTATCATTAGAGTTACTTATTATTGAAACATGTTAAATGGGAACTTTTATTTTTATTTTTATTTATATTGTCAATATAGTTAGTACACTGCTTTAATTATATGTAATTGTTAACTGGTATTAATTTTACAAATGATAAAATATCATAGTATTATTTAAATTATATTTGGTAGTTAATAATTATTCAACTCTTGTCGAGTTGATATAGATTGTTAGTGAAAATTAGATAATTACGAATGTTTTGGTATTGGCATGGTGGATTCTCAAGAAATTCGTGGTTAAATTTTACTGGTGATTGTCAATCGATAAGAACTGCATAAACATTCCACCTAGTGATAAATCAATATTTAATTAAGTCAAAAATAATTGGTTTTATACATTTTGTTAACTTTTGTTTATTGCTTGATTGAGTATCGTTCACTTAGTTTATTTGATTGCACGAAAGTGTGATAATTACCATTTGAGAAGAGTGATCGCCTCAGGCGCCATTACCCTCTGACTTCCTCGGAGTTAATACTCTTATTTCCCTTTTACTCTAATATATGAGCGCTTGTTATATTTAACTTCGTATCTTCGAGTACACAAAGCATACACAACCAAAAGCCACATAAATCAATCTCTTAACGAGACATTTTTTCAATTTCCTTCTTTAAATTAAAAAATTAAATTACTAAACACGAACAATGTGATACATAATGACACTAACGCATACGTAAAACTTAAATATTATTTGCGTTTTCTACGCTTAGTTACATAATAATTATGGTTGTCAGACGATATTGTATGCCTACGCCAATTAATTGCAAATTTTGGCATAGAGTTAATCTTTTTGTGTTTTCTAGATGAAGTTAAAAGTATTTTACCTGATTAGCCGCTTGAGTTTACCTTAAAATAATAACTAAAAAATTTGTAAAAAGTAAAACATTATTTTTAGCTTTTTTTTTACTTGATATATAGCCATGTAGGTATTGAATCGATAATCGATAAATTGATTATTCTTATATTTATAACTACATATTGTTTTATTCATAATATTTGTATTTCCAGATATACGTGACTTACTTAAAATAAACTACAACGAGCTTGTTAGGTTTGTATTAAAATTTTAAATGATAACTATTGTATTGTAAATTTTTCTCCCCTCGTTATATTATGTAATATTTATTATTGGTCGATCAATAATAATATTATTGTAAATACCCATCTGTAATAAACTTGTATAATATAATTGTTATTTTTTTTTTTTTTGCGTACTTTAATGATATAACCGGAATCATTAGAATAAATATATGAGTACGACTATAATGTTTATTCGATATGTACAGATTATACAAAATGTTTGTGCAATATTCTTACAAAACATAATAATATGGTGAATCACTATGGCAATTGTAAACAAATTTTCATTTAGTGGTCAATTTCTAAAAAAATAACTCAATAATTAGGTAGATTCATAATTAGTAATTACATATTATAATTTTTTTTTTTTTTAATAAATATAAATTTTATTTATACTTGTTTATGATTGCAATAATTTTTATTTTTGGAAAATTTCAAATTTATTACACAAAAAAAATTGATATCAACAGAGTTTTAGATTCTTTAAGTCTTAAGTTCATGCTATGTGTAATAATATATTTAATTATATACTGATTTACTTACATGTTTTTTTTTTTTTTTATGAATGATAAAATAGTTAATTTCAATAGATTTTATTTCGGCATGAGAGCTTTTTTTGGACTTGATAATACTTACTTGAATGGCATTAATATAAGTTTAATCTGACGATTAATAATTGTTTTTGAAATAAAGCACATTAAATAATACTCCAAAACCTCCTCACCTGTTTCTGATGAAATGTATAGTTCAAAGTTTTACACCGTATGCGAGAGTAAAATAATCCGATGAGATGAAACCATGATTATACATCATAAAATGTTTTCTGTGCAGTTATGTTCAAGAACATAATATATTACTTATAAGTTGACTGTGCCTGTCAGGCGTATAAGTTGTTGGGCACCTACACTTTGATATTTAAAATCTTGATTCACTTGGTAACGGAAATAAAAACAATTGATTTTCAGAGATATTCTATAAATTATTCAATTGAATTATAATTATGCATGTCATCAGCAGACGCTTACAAAGTTGAAATAATAAACATTTCATCTCAAATGGATCTATTGTACTTGTATATTGTGTGCTACCTAGTAAAGTACCGACATATTTGGTATTAGGCTCAAGATGGTTGTACGATTGATTAATAATGTTCTAGCATATACAATCATTTTCGTTCAACATAAATAACAGTTATTACATTTTTAATTAAAAATAGTATACAATTAGTATTAATATTATTATTATTATTGTTATTATTTGTAAAGAAGGTATTTATATTTTGATAATTTGATAAAATCCATAGTTTTCTACCTTCACATGTATTGCGTAATATAACCACCCTTAATTTGTGTGTTCACATTGCTGGGGTATGTTAATGATGATTTATCATCAAAATGCGCTCTGCCTCTATTCATTATATAATTGAATTTATTATCTAGAAAAATTTCAAACGTTAATTTCAATAATTCATGTGGATTTATTGCATACTACCTAAACACTATATTCTATATTAATATGTACACTTATCGTGGAATAATACAATAGAAATTGATTTTTATGTATGTGATAAATAATAGTATTTAATATTTTTTTAAATTATTTTACAACAAATGTTTTGGCAAGTCATTTTATAGGTACTTGAACATGTCGAGTAATTAAAATTGTTGAGTTAATTCATGTTGAGAGAAATTTAATACAATTAAATTTAGTCAAATATACGTCATGAAATGGATAAAATATTTACAAAACTATAAATACCAGTTTTTAAAACTTGCTGTAATCATTAAGCAATCTTGCATTTTTCCTAAATAATACAATCATACTATTGGCATTATATTATGCGATTTGTTTTACAATGTATTAGTCATATAACTAATTTTAAAACTTAGAATTTCAAACCAAGTTTTGAATACTTTTAATAAAAAATGATTAAAAGTGTTTACAATAAAAATTCTTCACAAAATAATTTACCAGCTATTGGTATATTGACTATGTAATCAAATATTAATTTCAATAAATAATTTATTACATGGTATGTGTTAATACAAGACAATATAATCAGCGTCAAATTGTTTGCATATTAATTAAAATTTATTATAGATATTAAAAACAGGGACAAATGAATGATTTTGTCTTTGAAAATTAATTTAGTTAACCATTTCGTATTTATTAAAAAAAAAAATAAATAAATAAATAAATATACTTAGACTAACCATAAATACATTATATTAAATTATTAATTCCATGAAAATAATTTTATAATGTAAGGATAAAATCATCGGTATTTAAGTCATAGTGATATTAACTTTAGCACTTTAATAATGTAGATAAATTATCGTTCAAAAACATTAAAAACACGGTCTATGTGTAAGTTGATATTGAATATTATATATAGTTTATCTTGACAGTAATATTCTGTCAAGCAGAAGCCAATGTTATTCAATGTTGAGTTGTACTGAAAACAAACAATCGACGGAACAAAAATCTTAATTTTATTGGATTAATACATTTATTTTAATACATTTACGTAATTACAAATTTTATTTTCTCTGAGCAGAATTATAATATTTTGCATACAAATAAAAAAAAAAGAAGGTTAACTTTGAAAATTTTGTAACTAATGTTACTTTTGCGTGAAATGATATTATAGTCATGATGTATTTTATAAAGAGGAAAATAAAACTCTTCGGGTAGTGTTACCTAATCTAATATAGGGAATTCCCGGATTTCACTGTAACGTATTAAATCGTGGCCAGAGATGCGTCGGCTATAGATATGGGAGTGGTGTGAAAAGATTAGTGTACCCCATTCACGCCTAACCTAAGACCAGCACAAAGAAAAATGATAAAACCGTGTTAAGGAGCTTTGGACAAAAGATCACGGGTGATGGGAAGTAACCTAGTAGATTGATATCTACGATGTAGCTTGCAAAATGCGATAAATACTAACAAAATTAAGTTTTAGATGAACATTTAGATGTGTTATATAGTTACCTAAAATATTTTATTTTATTTTATTTTTTTTTTGCCATTATTGTAAGTTTGCTAAATTGTTGTTTATGCAATGATAAAATGTTAAATTATTTAAATATATTGTGTACGAAAGTTTGTTTATCACGTTCCAACTCGGTTTCACATAATCCGATTGTCGTTTTCCTATTATAATAGTATTATTATAGTATTATGTATACCAATTTAGCCGTATAATGCGTCACGTATTTTTTTATTTATTTTATAATTTGATGAGCTACGCCTTTATATAATAACATTTTATTTGGTAGATACATTATAGTATATCAACTACACGTCTATACATATTATGCAAATTCGGTCTTTTTTGCTTTATTTGATTATATATTATAGGTAATGCACAGAGTGACTCATATAATATATTTTTTTAACTACACACACTGGTCCCAACAATTAATGAAATTTAAAACAATTAAAACCACACACACAATAAACCCTAAATGTATGAACAACTTTGATAATATATTAGAAATTATAAAAATAAAATAAAAATGGGTCAAATATATTCCCTAAAATTTATGGGATTTCTTTGTTGAGGTAAATTTATTATATTGTTTATCATACTTATTATACATACAATTATATTTTGAACGTATAATATCTTAATATTAAGAAACATATAAATAATTAAGCATTGTGATTTATATCAACAATGTCATTTGAATACGTATTGTGTTATTTATTTACTTTAGTGGTTTTTATTTGTTTAATAATAATTTGGTGTATATATTTTTTATTTAATTTAATTTTATGGAAATTAGTAATTTACTGTTCATAACAATAATAATCATCCAGAGTAAAAACTAAAGAAAACTAATTAAATTACGTTATAATATTGTAAATTGTTAAGACAAAGATATAATAAAAATATTATTATACTATATGGATTGTAAAGTTAAATGCTTAATCTTAAAAAAAGTTATATTGATGTTATGTAAACAAAACAGGAGGTACACAATCAAATTTATTATATTTGAATAAGGTAGAAACTAATAAATATATATACATAAATGCAATTTTTTTTAAATATTTTTTTTTAGAATCAAACAAAACCCTAGTAATTCTCTGCAATAACTAATAGGTAATAATATTCTTAAACAACATGAATTTTAATTATTACTGTCCTTAAAATATTGTAATTACGCGTATGATGAAAAACGTACCATGATAATATTATTTTGGATTACAAGTGGAGCGACTGATTTTTCCAGTTGGCTAAAAAATTGAAAATGTAATACAATATTCTACATAAATTGTTGTAAAGTGAAACTGATGAGTGTCTTTAATAATTTTTATAAGCTTCTAAAGTTGAAACTTCGGCAAAATACGTAAAAACCGTGAAAATTAGAATTTTTTTTAGTTAGGAAATTCATAAAAAATGTTCTATTTAATTCTAAGATTTTAAAATTCATCACAAGATTATTTGTATGTTTTTCTACTTTTCTAAAAAATAAAATATTTGTCGGAAAGTCAAACTAATTTTTTATGAGCGTTTGAAATTAGACATTGTATTCACCCATTTTCTCCGGGAACGATTTTCTTATTTTGACGTAATTCAAAAGAAATAATTGAAGACATTTGAAATTTTCACCAAATGTTTAGATTATTAATTTGTATACATAAAAAAAGTTTAAAAATATTTTGACAATTTTTGAGCTACTTCTAGGCCTAAGAAATTTTTGATATTTTTTTCCTTTAAACATCGATAAAAAAAAAAAATCGTTTGGTCATATTTCTTAAAAATGTAATACAAGATTTTTTTATAAGTTTTTAAAATATGAGATTAAAAATAATAAAATACATAAGTACAATTTTTTTATAAGCAAAAAAATTTCAAATTTCGACTGAAATCTATCCTCGATCATTTGCAAATTATTTTGCAGTTAAACATTTATAAAATGCTTAGTTTTTATAGCTAAGAATTGAAAATTTAAAGCAAGATTTTTTGTAAGTAGTTTATAATATAACAAAAAAAAAAAAAAAAAAAACAAGATTTTATAGACATTTTAAGTTCAAATTTGGACAAAATTAGATATTTAAATGAAGAATAACGATGTTATTATTTCATTGTAATTTAAAAATATTTTTTGAGGGTTCTTGAAACTTTTAAATTATATTATATTTTATATATTTGATTAATTTTTCAAATGTAATGTTTTCTGTAAAAATGAATTCAACCTACTGTATTATTAATAGTAAAATAAATTATTTTGATATCTTAAATAGGCACCTACACTTAGTTATGTAAACTAATAGACCTTCTTCGCTCAGAATCGTTTTTTGTATTCAATAATATATATCGTTGAATATAAATTTAACACACCCACGAAAATGACCCACTCGATGTTTATTGTACAGCAGTACAGCAGAACGCTACCCACTTGTCGACCTTTTTTATTTTGATTGTTATTGACTGTGGCACTACCTAGTACCTAGATGCATGTAGAGTTTAATTATAATATGTAAAATAAATGAGTAGGTATAGAAAAAACTTCCTAAAATCATATTTTAAATAACTCAATTATTGAAGAAAAAAGGGGGTTTGCGTGAATCATTTTGTATATTATACTATCAATACACTACATAGTAAAGGTATATAGAATATTAGAGACATAAGAAACGTAACATCTATATTACCTATATTAGCTAATATTAAACAGTATCTTGGAAAAAAATCGTTTAAACTTATAAATATTAAACAGTAATAACTTATATAATTTTTTCCTTTTTATTCTTGTTTTAGTATCAACAACTAAGGTTATTAACTTAAAACTATATAAGTTTTAGTTACATAACAATAAATACATAGGATTAACTAGATAGTGTTATACATATCAATATATTTGAGAAATGAAATGATTCTATGACTGTAGTCTTCAGTGGAGTTCAGAGCTTCGAAGAGGTTTTCTGGAATTTCTAAGTTACTTTTGGTTTCTACGTTATTTTGACAATGCATAATAGGGTGCTTGATTGTAAGCAATTTTCCGCGGATTTGACACAATGATGGTTCTTCTCTACACATAAGATGTCCATGAAACATCTTTGAGCCACTATACGTAGTCTATTTAAAATTACTTCATCTTAGTGATTAAAAGAATTAGATTTAGGTCTGTATGTGGTAGTATTTTTTATCTATTTTAGTTTGTTATTTAGTTATGTCACCATTCTGATTCCCATAAATTAGTACAATAGGTACTAACATTCCTATGGATGACAATAAGTAAAGAGTAGGCACGTATTCCCGTACTAGGGTTATTTACTGATTCACGAGCTACTTTGTTAGATTTTTCATTGCCATCAATTCCACAATGGCCCAGTGTTAATATAAATCGTATGGTCTTGTTAGTTTTTGTAACGATGTTACTTATTTTAATAGTTAGGGTGGTCGAGTGTGAGTTATAATTAAGATTGTTTAGGGCGCTGAGTGAATTTGTACAAATGTTGATAGTAGAATCAGGCAGTTGAACGGGTACGTGGACTACTTCAAGAAGTGCAATGTATTCCGTCGTATAGATACTATTATGATCTGATAGCTTGTAAGATAAGGATACGTTGTCGTATATAATAGCATTCGTACGCCTGAGTTAATTTTGGAAACGTCTGTATAGATTTGAGGATTTGACGGCGAAGAGTCCAAAATTTCATCGAATAAGCATTTATACATAGTGGTTAGGGTTTATTTTTTGACATGATCTACTAGACTGGTATCCACAAGAAAAGTTGGCGCTCCCCGAAGATGCATCAAACTACTTTCACGTTTAATATTAATATTGGATCAATAATGGTAAGTACTATTTCATTTCTTTCTTAAATTCAGTGGTTTTTAGAGATTTGAATTAGTATAGACTATATTAATAAAACGATTTTGAATTAAAAATGGTGATGTTGAGTTTTCTGGAGACGATAGTATGCGAGCTATATAATTTATAGATAATTAAATTTTACGAATAAGAAGAGGAGGCTCCCCAGAATGGATAAAATGCTTCGAATTGGACTGCTTTAATATGTTCTAGTTGCAACTCTTAAACTACTGTTATGAATTATATCAATTGTTTTTTTAAAATTTTAGAGTTAGCATTGTTATAATAGATTGATCTGTAGTATAATTTAGATCTGACTTGAGATCTATAAAAGTTGATTAAAACATTACTTTTTAGGCCTATTCAACATGGCTTAAGGTTTTTAGAATATTTATACTTTTGATTCCGCTGGTTTTGTTTTTAATTATATTGGATTTTGAAGTGAGTTTACTGTCAAAAATCAGTCTTAAAATTTTTATGTTGTTTACAAAGGGTAAGGGAGTGTCCTAAAAATAATTTGGGTATAGAACTATGATTTTTTTTTTTTTGGAAAACATGATACATTTAGTTTTTTTCGGGCGAGAAAATAAATCCTGAGAAATCTGCTTAAAGACGGGTTATTTAGGCAATCTTGAAGAAGACGAGTCATTGATATAATGTTTTTCCCTTTGAGATAAATGTGAGTATCATCGGCAAACATAATTAATTTAACAGGAAATTTAATTTCATCAAGTAGATTGTTAATTGTAGCTAATATGACATTTGCTCAATATATTTAAAACTCTATGATGCAAAACTATATCGTATCCTTTTTGAATGTCTAAGCAAATGAGGATCATCGTTTGTTTGTTGGCAAACAATTCAAGTATTTCTGTTTAAATTTTAACGTAACAATTTGCACTGGGGTGACATTTCCTAAATCCATGCTGGATTGGGGATATTAGATTAAATCTTTGTACATACCAATTAAGCTTGTTTTAAACTATTTTTTCGAGTGTTTTACTCAGGTTACTTAACACAGAAATTGGACAGTATCCTGAAGGTTTTTGTTTATTTTGGTTTTTTTTTTTTGGAATAGGGGTAATGTTAACATTTTTTTATATCATTAGGATATTACCAGAGAACCAAACATTATTGTACAAAAGGAGGAGTAGATGTTTATCTTTAGTTGAGAAGTTCTGTTTAAATAAGAATGATATTTTGGCGGATCTATAGCTATTATTTTTTTCCTTGTAAACTAGAGATCAGTTCTGACATTATAATAGGTTAATTAAGAATTGAACATGATTTACTATTTTTATGGAGCCCTGTAAACTGATAATTTCTTGAGTTTCTTTAAATTTCAAAAAGTCTGAATTTAAACTAGAGTTGCTTCTCTTGGAGTAAAAAAACTGTCCTATATGATCTCTTGGGGATCAGTTAACACCTTTTGCCTTACCAAGAGTATTTTTATTTGTGTAAAAGGGATTCCTTTTAATGTTTTAATTTTGTTCCATATTATAGTTGGGAAAATACGTCTATTTAAACTAGATGTGAAATTTTCCCATGATTTTTTTTTTACTTTTTATAAGATATCCGAATAGAGCTTTTTATTTTGTATTTTATGAAATCTTGCAGGTTTAAGGTTCGTTTATATTTTTTAAAAACAGTTTTTTTTTTCTTATAGCTTATTTAATAGTTTTATTCCATCAAGGGACTGAAGATCTCTTGTCGGACTAAATATTTTCTATTTGTATTGATATTGAGCATATTGTATATTCGCAGAATTTACTATTAAAATACAGACGCAGTTTATTGTGCATTTTTTTTTTATCATTAATTATCCCTATAAATGTGTTTGTTCATATACAAACAATACTGCAGGCTAATGTATAGGTAATTCTATACATACATTTTCATTAATAATATACAATATAATAAATATGGAAACTAAAAAATGTACACCATTATAAACGTTTGATTGTTTTTATTTAAATACTGGGGAAGGCAGGAATCACGTTGGCATATTATTTAATGTCAAAATATATTCTGTTTGTTATTCCATCTACAATAATTATAGTCACAAAAAGAAACAGACAAAACAAATTAGTGATCATGTCAATAATATGGTGGTTATATTGTTATACAAATTATTTAAGAAATAATAATAGTACCAACTATAATAATCTGCAAAGTTAGGCATTAACGAATTAAAAAGTCAAAGTTAAGTTACATAATGAGTTACCTTTCTATCCATATATGTACAGTAGTTAATGATTTCATTAATTTTGTTGTCTCGTTAAGATAATTTTAATAAGCACCTAATAAATTGCACTGTCGAAGTGTTTCACACAATTTCATAAAATAATGTATTTAAAAATAAATATATACAAAATACAATCAATATAATATTGTATGCTGTTTAGAGATACGTTATAAGTAATAAAAAAAAAAATAAATACAATAATAGTGTAATTGTGTATTCACATAATATAATATAATATATATTAAACAGAATAGTTGTTATATAAGGGTAACCATTATCGAGAAAAGAAAAATAAAGTAAACTCTCGATTATCCGCAGGTGGATTAACCGCTTTGCGGATCAGTCATAGTCCTCCACACTATTATAAAATACTAAAAATAGTGTTTTGTACTGTAATATACGTTTTTGTGAAAAAATAAATTTAAATATTCTATATAGATTATTATACAAATGTTACAATAAATAAAACTTTAACAATCTATTTTTTTTTTAAATTTCCAGATTAACCGCAGGATCTGCTTATCCTTGGTGGCTGTTCCACCATATTCAGTGAATAATCGAAAGTTTAATATATAACTAATTTACCCAGTATTACATACCCGTTTTTTTGTATACCCGTTATGAATTTAAAGCTATTATTATATTTTTTTAATAATAAAAAAAAATAATTGTATTGTTATTAAAAAAGTAACTGATTTTGAAATAAGTTGAGTTACTTTTTTTTCTAAATAACTTGTATTGTTACAAGTTAAAAAAAAATAAAAATTACTTTTTACTTTAAACTAAACGTACATTTGTCTATATTAACTTAAATTAGCGAAATAGAAAAATTAGTTAACTAGCCTAGCCTTGATAATTCGTATGCATATATTTTACTGTTAACTTATAATTTATTTAATATATTAAAATAGATAAAGGAATAAACTGAATGAAATGTACATAAAATATAAGTAGCTGATATCATATAGATTTAATAGTTTTCTCTAACGTTATCTTTCCACAAATTGTTATTATAACTCAAACGACTAAGCTTTTAATCATAATATGCGATAATTAATGGAACATATCATGATTTATCGTTAGAAAGTATGTCAAGGAAACAAAATATGATATGATAAATTGACTTCACTTGTTGCAATAATAGAAATTGCTTACATTTAAAAATACTGATTCTGAGTTAACTTATAAAAAATACATAATATCTGAAAAAACTTAAATAAAAATGAATAAGTACACGTAAATTAATGATCAAAAACAATATAATATTATTAAAGTAGATAATAAATGATTTAGATTTTTATCTGTATATAATAAAATTAATAATAATTAAAATTCGGAATTAAAAGACAATATACTCATTTAATTATAGCAAAATTATGATGAATAGTGAAACAATGAATAACTATACAAGCTTATATTCATTTTAAGCTACGTAAAATAGTACTAAAATTTTAACTAACCATAACCCGTAACTGTTTTATACGCCAACATAATTGTCTTTATGTTTGGCCATATTATCAGTGAAAACGTTTTACAATTTAATTCAATTTTCTAACGGATATAATTAAAATCAAAAAAAAAAAATGTCTAGAAAAAAAAACATGAATATTTTATAACGTCATCATTTGTTTATGAGTTCATCGTTTAATTAAGTCAAACAAGAGAAACTCGTTAATTATTACTATACGCTGCATGCTTTATTATGAACATCATTTAATTTGTTTTTATTTTGCATTTATGTGAAAGAAGTGAACATTTTTTTTCAATTTTTTGTATCCCTAGTAAATATATAAATTATATACTATACACATACTCGTACAGCTTATGTTAATTAAAATTAATAAAACAACACAAAATAACTTTGTTATTATATATTATAATATAATATAATATAATAAAATCAAACAATATTTTGAGCTCATAATAATTAGTTGAGTTAGCCTATAATTAATTGGTTACAATCTAAGTCTTAAAACTATGTATTTGATATTTGAATGATCTAAACTATCTAACATCAAATGATAAATTGTTCAAATTTTGTGAATACTTATTTCTTAACTTAAGATTTTTAGAGCGTTAAATTTTCAATGCGCTATCCAATATTTGTACATATTATTGTTCTGTGTATTGTGACATTATTCGAAACAAAAACTTACAATATTGTAATGTAAATCGTCCAAACTTTATAAAAATATTCTAAGAGTTATTATTGTCAATATGAATGTGTGTTTTATTTTAGAATATTAACAGATATTTCAAATTATTATCTATTTCTATTATTTCTGGTTAGTGTACAGTGGATACAAATGCTGAATTTACGTAAATGTACATTCACATAATAAAGACGTGTGTTAATTTTTTTTAATTACTGTTAGTTGGTGGGTTACTCTATATGTATATATTATTAACTAGTCATTGAAACTTACTACACCTCTATCACAGGTTATAGTAACCAAGACTCACAAAACGAATTCGAACGTACCTATAGTGTGTTGTTGATCAGAAAACACAATATTCTGTGGACCAGATGTCTCACCACCGAATGTATTATAGGTACCTATATCATGTTTTGTATAGGATCATAAAACATAATACTATTATAGTTTTCAGACATACAAACTTGTTTCTTTATTAAATGGATGTATTAAATAACAGCATAATGGAAGGTTTAAAAATAAATATGCAAACTGTGTACACTTGAAAAGTGCTTATATATGCACAGGTAATGCAAAAATATCAGGTTGACTTGATGGTCAGTGAGATTATCAGTGTGGGTATACTTTTATTAAATAGTATTATGTAAATCATTATTACGCATTTTGATTTTGAAAAATTGTATAAGGGTTTTTATGAAATACTATTTATTTATAACGGCATACAGTGGGATAAATTCCAGATATAGCTGTACAAAACTAACAATTTACGTATCGAATCGTGTATATATATTTATATTACAAAGTATATTATTGAAGGTACTGATATAAATGTTTATTTTTATTTAATTTGTTTAATTTGTAAATCAATTGAAATGTAAAATTTTCTATAAAAAAACAATTTTTAAAAAAAATATTTTTTTTTTTTTTATTATATAATATTATAAAACAAAATAAATCAAAGTTATAACGTTTTTGACGATCTTATTTAGCTAATTTATTTTTAATTTTGTAGTCCTCTTGCCTTTAAAATAATCGAGTCTGATTGCTATCACATGATGATGTGAATAAAGTCTTCAGTAATGTTAATTCTGCTAATTTCTTAGGTACCTATGTCATTCGCAAACTCGTCTATATATTTAATTACTGGCTTCTTTTGCCTCTTCTGACATAATACAAATAGATAATAATATAGTTTTGGCAACTGTAACTCCGTGAATTAAAATCGAATGCATACTTACAGGCATTTTATATACTATACCATAAACATTTTTGACATATAGTTCAGCTGTTTCACGTACAGACGAATCAAAATTTTTAATATGTATTTTATAACTACTCAATAATGCTATCATTATCACATCGAACCTTCGTACCAGGTCTTCATATATACCAGTAATTTTGGACAATTTGTGTTAATTTGTTAAACAAATATTACCGACATTTTCTATATTTGAAGTCTTTTTCTATTGACGACTTGTATTGATCCACTCTGATGCCTAATATCGTATGCAATATGTTATGAACTATTTTTTGCCGTTTATCAATAACTTTCGCTTGCTCAGTACTTATATTTCTAATAGTGGGTTTTTTTAAACTTTAACTTGTATGGTATATTCAGCACACAATCTAAAAACTTTATCCATGCATGCATAGTTGTTAGACTATATTGCAAACAATTGGTGCTAATATTTTAATGTTTTAAATTATACAGACCATTCATTTCTGTATGTTTTTACTTGCATAAATAGTATGTTTAACTTGAATTAGTGTTAGTCAAACTATTTATAGTCTTGCCATCAAATATTGTTAAATACATACGAAATGTGTAATTTGCAGTTAAGTCTTAATCAGAGTTCTATTAATAATAAAATAAAATGTCTCTAAATCAGAAATTTCTTTCAACGAATTAACATTTCAATTTCTTTAGTATACAAGAATTTAATTATTTTATATAAACGTGTCGAGGATGGTCGTGGATTTTCCCATAGAAGTAGCAGATTTTCATTTTAGTTATCTTCATCAGAATCATTGAAATATCCCAGAAGACGGAGTGATGCAAATGTTATTAAAAACAAATCTGAGACATTTACCTATGTATTTTCTTCTTCAGTTTCGTTAACAGGCTTTTGTATATATTCAGAATATTCTGAGTTACCATAACATTTCCATTTTGAAATCAACTGTATTTTTTTGACTGGTATTGGAGTTGAAATACATTTTATCAATCGACTTAAGGTATGATTGAATGAATTCTGTAGTGGAATGAGAGTTCCTAAAAATTAATTTTACAAGTTACAATAATTGTACATAAGTTAATAAAAATATTTTATTATGCAACGGCATATGCACAACTAAAGTTATAAAATATTGTATTATAATAAACTCTTAATTTAATATTATCTGATTTGGAAATACACGTTTTTGATACGAATTTTCTTGTTTTCCTTTATGATGTTAACTATAAATTTCCGATAAGTTTTTCGTAATTGTGTTAATTTTTTTTTAAATAAAAATTACCAATTAGTATTACCATGACATCGAGTTGTTTATAATCTGTCGCCTATTAATTAAGTAATCCACTGTCATAAGTCTGTTTTCCTAGTTGTATTCTATAAAATTTTAAGAAAATTTGAACTAATAAAAGCTCGTATATAATAAAAATAATAGTTATATGATGAAAATTAAATATGTTAAGAGCACACAACAATAATTTTGCGGTTAAAAAAAAATTGGTTATATAAAATGAAAAGGTGTTATGTTAGTATGTAAAAATAATTTTTCTGAGTTAACTGCAGTGGACCTCTCCACAAAACTTTTTATTGTTATAAAAATCATTGATTTGGCTGAAAATGTATTTAGCTTTTATAGTGCGGTGACCTCTGAGATTAACATAACAAAAGAACTATTAATTATTATTATTATTATTATTTATCTCTGTGGATTTCTTTATATTTTTTTTCTCCTTTTACTTTTTATATTGTATAGATATAATACTTTCTCACCCGTCTAAAGGTAAATGGTATTTATTTGATTACACTATCTCACTTTTTTTTTCTCGGGTACGCCTGTGATCGAACGCGGGCGCGTTACTAACCCTAGCGAAGACCCGTCCACTGTCATCAACGGTTGCTGCAACCGGTGCCCTGATCTTTTTTGTTGTCCGTCCATCGATCAACAATGTTATTATAATATCTCATAAAGAGTGTTTTGTTGTTGATTTTTTTGCCGAGAAATTTTTCCGACAAAACCACACGCATTATTATCAAAACATTAACCGCGTCATTAGATGTCAGCTTCTGACACGAGCACTTCCCCTCGGATGATTAACAGACCGGGTAAATAATTAATGGACTTACTCGGTCGACCGTCCGAGACCTCAACACCGCTAGCAGACCACGCGGCACCGGTGGCGGTAGTAGCAGCGTATGTACCATATTCGACCGCAGCGCGAGGTTTGACGGCGAGGAGGGTCCAGCGACCGCGATTCGATTTTGTACAATAGACTCACAAAGCGTCCGTAAATCGTACCTACGATATTCATCATAGCTGTCCACAATGATTATTGCTATACAGTTGCAAGTGGAGTGGCAAAGGCGTAGGTAATAGAGAGACGACCGTCTCTGAGTTTCTTAAGGGTTGGTTGGTGGTGGGTGAGCAAGTGGGTAATAGCCAATGGGCAGTCATTTAGTACTAACTATTGTAGTTTAGTGATAACTACGGCGGATAGTTACGAATAATACGACAGTTGATGCATTTATATACGATTATTGGTGCTACAGGGCGGGTGAAATATCAGACAGGCCCTGAACAATTTCAAATTCTCCACGCCACTGAACACCGTGGGTTCACCGCGACGACGGATGTACTACTACAGGTCGTATCCCGTTTACCTTAGTGCGATTTCGCCACCAAATTAATCCCATTTTGCCGCATAATATGATTGTGAATTTGTGATTTGTAAAGTGATAAATAAATACAGTGAAATATTTATTATTTGAAATGATTTTAGTACTAAACTATCTGAATTCTGAAGTTATCGATTGATAAATCCCCGATAATTATATAAATAAAATAGAATGAATTGTGTGTCGTGGTGGCAATATCTGTAAAGTCGATAACACAATCAGTATGGTATCGTACGATTATCGTCAGTATCTCCGCATTAACAATTTAAATTTTACAATAATAATGTCGAATATTGAATATATTTCTATACAGCGAAAAGGTAAATATCTCATTTTTAATAACTATTATTTTAGAATTGATAAAACAATAAAAAATAAAAAATATTGGATGTGTATTGACAACTATGAAGCTCGCGTGATAATTTTAAATTGGTTAACAGTACATTCCGATAAGTTTTGTCATCATAACCACAACCTTCGTCCAGTAAAAATCGAAGAAAAACGTTTTAAGGCTAAACTTCGTTTAAGAGCAGAAGAAAACTCTCTTGAGCCAATTCCGAAGATAATTATAAAAATAATAATTAATCATATTATACGCTAGAGACTAGACAAAATAATAGCATATAACTTAAATTATTATAATCATAATTATAATTTTAAACCTTTTACTATTTACTAAATTTTTAATGCCCCAAAAGATGATTAACGAGTTAACCACACATATAGTTTAATATATTATCATATATAGTAGTACTATAGTAGATACCTACGCTAAAAATAAATTTACTTATTTAATCGTATAGGTTTATAAAAAAGTTTGAACTGCCTATTTAAGACAAGAAGGAGATCATATAACTCAAAATCAAAGAGAAGAAACTGTATCAATCAGTCAAATCAAGCATTCATCGAAATAAACGAAAGAAGTGCCTCCACAACCTGCAAATAGAAGAGACCTACATATAACAAGTTTGTGGCGTTAAATATTAGACGGAAGAAACTTTATTTTATGTGACGATGATTTAGATGATAAATTTTTAATTTTTGGAACGCCAGAAATATTTTCTAAAATTTGTGACATTGAAACTCTTTTTATGGATGGTATTTTTAAAAGTGTACCAACAATATTTTAACAATTATATACTATACAATTGTATATTTTAATATAGTATTCCCAGGAATATATGCTTTATATCCAAATAAAACTTAAGTTACATATAATTGCATGACCGACCTTTTAATAGCAATGGCTACTAGCATAGGAAAACTTTTAATGCATAACATTTTTCAATTAGACATCAAAATAACAATATTTAGTACAATAAAAATAAATATCAGGATGCACAAACTCATGAATTTTTTTCCATTATACTGAGGCGATTTATAGGAAAGTTATTGATGTTGGTCTTTGAAATGATTATGTTTCACCCGGAGGTGATCTACTAATAAAACTTTGGTTTGTAGATTTTCAGATTTACTTTGAATTCCTATAGAACAGCTGGATAATTTATGGCTAATAATTTATTGAACGCGAAAAACCTAAGAATAATCAAAAAGTGAAAGATTTTTTAAATTATTTCGTTGAAACATGGTTAGACGATTTAACACTTAAATTTAGTCGATATATTTGGAACCACTGGAATAATACAGATAGCCGAATAACTAAAGATTTAGAAGGTTGACATTATTGATTAAATAAAGTAGCAGATCATCATTTCAGCAGTATATTTTAATTTGTAGTCATATTACAAAAAGAATATGTCAAAATTTAGGATGACATGAAATTTATTTAATGTGGAAAACAAGTTAAAAGAATTTACAATAAATACATTAAGCTCGAACAATGGATTTGTTGTCTTAAGGAGAGAATAACAAGCGAACCTCCATAGATAAAATGGATTAACTATTTGGACAATATTAGTTATTTAATTAAACGCAATGAATAATTTTAACTAATTTAAAAAAAAATATTTTTTTTTTAATTTTATTATTATTATGTAATTATTGAATTTTTTATTTATGACTAACCTAATAATAGTGTATACAATTTTATATAAATACATAATACATACATGTAATTAATTAGTATATAATTTGTAACTTAAAAGTTATATTAATTACTTGAAAAATAAATTCCGTAAAATGATACGAAGGCGAAATGAAACGATGGCTGACGGGTGCTGACCACCACTATTACAGTTTATATGCATTGTTTAATGCATTGTTTATTGATTTTTTTTTGAATTAATTATCAATTATTAATAATTATATTGTTCTATAATAATATTATGTTTACCATTATGATCGTATATTATATCTCCATGTTAGGTCCACAGTTTTTTAATTAAGTTTGGAAAACGGCAAATTGATGGTCCGATAATAAGAACGTTAATACTTCATTTAAACTTGAATTTTTTCGTTCCGAAATTTTATCTTTTACACACAAATTTCTATCGTAAAATATTTCTACTGAATACGTATATTATTATTATTATTATTATTATTATTATTATTATTATTAACATTGGTATTATTTTTAGTGGACTACGGGCGTATAGTGTCTCATTTGATCTGTTTAAAAAATACATTGACTGTAGTTAATAAAATGAATTAAAAATTCATTAAAAATACTCGTAGAAACGAGTAAAAATAATAATATATATTCCAACTCTATCTATGCAAGGTAATAACTTTGAAGTACAGTCGGCTATATTATTTTGTGCAATTTGCGTTATATTACCACTTGAAGGTTGCCCAGGAAAACAGATGTAATGAGGGGCTTTATTGTTTGACTTGAGGTTTAATTAATAACGGTAATCGGTGTGCGTTATCGCTTTGTATAATTATATCAGTAATTTGTCTTTGGACGTAAAATCATTGCGTCAATATTTATGGTATTTAGAAGGCATCCGATCACGCAAATTTAATTAAATTTAAAATTCTGACTAGAAATATAATGCAACAGAAAATGCAAGTGAACTCTAAGAAAACTCACTAAAAAACTCTGTCTAGAATTCTTAACAAGATTTAATAGTCCAGTCTTATAGTTTTATTAGAATTATATTTTAGTATGCACAATTTACTGTCGACAACAGCAATGATGTAAAAAACTATTTTAAGCAGATTTATGCACGAAATCATAGTCTGTCTTTATTACAACTAATTATTTTTCAATTTCTGTTGTACATTTTCACATTATTTATACCTTTATACGGTAGGTATAGGCGTATTGAGCACTAAATATAATATAAATTTCAATAAATATTTTTTAAACCATTAAAAATCAATAAAATGTTTAAATCATATTTGAATTATTGAAATATGTATTTTTGGATATTTATATGGTTGCGTTTAATATATACAAATATTATAAGTAGTGTAATTTAATGTCCTTTAAACATTGAAATTGCATTATTTTTAAATCATAAAATCGTTGAATAAGAATCATAAAATGTTATGAGTATTTATGATATTCAATAGCACTTTTATGAAAACGTGTGTGTATCATTTGAGATTCGTCAAGATAAAAAACAATTTAATAAATAATAAATAATGTAATTTTATATTGAATAACAAATTAAAGACAATTGACTGTTAAAACGTAATTTTACTGTTTAATTATTAAATTGTAGGTCAGTGTCGAAAATTCGGCCGGTTATAGTTTCACAATATCCGGATAGTTTTTCTTAGACATATCCGGAAAACTTTATAAAAATACGTCAATACGGGTAAGAATTACGTATAAAAAACAAAAACTAATGAGTTTATTTTTCTCTTTGCACCAGTACGTGTCATCACGAATCTACAGTCAATATCCGGATTGGTGTTTTTTATATACACTACAGTTAATTTACATATTACATTATATTATACTCATCAATTGTATTTTCCTTTACAGCGTAATATAATACTATACTGCAACTAACAAATTAAAAAGTTTAATAATCCTTGCATAGTTTTCAAAATCAAAATATATATGTAACTTAATTAGTATAATGTGTATTTATTTATTAAAACAAAATTAAAAAAGATTTAGATTAGATTTGTGCTGTCTTATATATTAAAATATTTGTTTCAAATGTATATTATTAATTGCAATGCTGGTTTAATAATATATTATATTAACCTTAAGTTTATCACCTTAAGTCCACTTGCATTCTCAACTAGCATTTTAATTAACGTTTACTCTTTTATTCAATATAATATGCGTTCAACGAGTACATTTGGTTTTACGTAATTTTGATTAAAGTTTTAATCAAGCTGTGAAAACATTTAAGGTTAATTTTTTTAAAACAATAGTGCCAATTCGTACATAACTATTGACAATTTCAAAGTACCTAGGTGAAAATACTATAGGTGATTATCAAGATGAATAAAATAATGTTTTTAACTACATATTTATTTTAGTCCATTATTATACAAAATGATCAATACTCTGAAGTAATGTTAAACAAAAGTTATGTACCGCCGTTTGTTAGCAATGAACAAGTGGGTTGAAAGAAAGGTTCCTCCCGCAGTGTGCTTGTAGAATAGAAGCGAATAGCTAGAAAAAACCAATGAAATTTCAAAATAACGAATGGGACTTGTGGGAACTGTTTTAAAGTTCACGTTGGCAAGTACACAGCGACTGAAAACGGCCCTCCAATCGGCGTTCGTGAGAAAAAAAACACAAGTCATACAATGTACCGCAGTATACCTAGGTAACCATTTTGCTGTTAATAACTACTGCCAAACAGAGCATAAAATAGTGTTCTATAGACGGGCCCAATAATAATTTCGGTATAGTTAATCTATCTGTCCTGTTTATTAGACAGCAATGAGTTTAATTATTGTTTTCGTTAACATCTTTGCAAACATCATAGCACTAACCATGGTTTGTGAATCAATTGGTTGTCATAATATTTATAGCTGTTGCCACTATATTTAATCGACAAATTCAAACTCGACAATAAATCAACCCAAATGCTAAATTTTAATTTTTTTTCTAGTGTTCATTAAAACGACCTCAAGGTCTTCGTCAATGCTTATCATAATTGGGTAGTAAGGAGATCATGTGATCTATTTATCTATGTATATATCACTATATTCATCATATTATACACTCCTTCTCCAAGAGGAGACATGTGTCGTATTCACTCCCAATGAAGTGGGATCTAGTTTGAAATCGGATGACGCAATCGGACGACAGCACGAGAAAATAGTGATTGCGTAGAACCTTACTAATTTTTTGTACTTTGCTATGAATCCAACCGATGACTGTGAGTCACAGTCCACTACGTGACCACTGCACCTCTCCTGTCCTAAATTTTAATTTGAACACACTAAAGCATGGTAGAGGTTTATTTTATAAACTTATATATCGTATTTGTGAATGAAAAATAATATTAGAATGCATTATATTGTATTTTATTTTTATTTAATTTTATTTGGTATTTTTTTTTTTCGTGGAAACGACAAAATATTTTTTTTTAAGTAAAACAAATATGTCCCCATTTGTAGCGGAACGTCAAAACATACCATACTAATATTTTATAAATAATACATTAGAATGATAGACAAATACCTTGGACTAACGAACGGTAGAAATTGTTTATTATTATTATTATTATTACTTTTATATTATTATTATTAAATTAAAATACTTAAATGCATAGAAATTTTAGGACAATGGCAACTTTATCGTACACGACTGTTCATAAATACATTTGATTGATTGATTGTTATTTGCAAATGAAAAGTTGATCATTATTTCCATAAAATAAAAATGAACAATACAAAATATTTATACCTTTCTGGCATTTAAAATAAATGTTGTCAATATATTTGCATTTTAAAAATATTTTATTTTCTTACCTTGTTAAAGTTCTATTGTTATACAAATAAAAAAAAACTAAATTGATAAGACATGATTTGTTTAATGATTTGAATAACGTTTACAAGTTACTGTTCAATAATTTTTTCGGTTGGATAAACAACATTGAACAATAATTTAACGACAGAAAAAAAATAATGTACAATAAATTGAAATATACATTATATTCGCCTTTATTATTATTTACCTACTTTGAAACGTAGTTTGCTCTTTGTTGTTAGGAATGTAGCACCAAATAATAAGGATATTTGTTCTCTTTTTATATTTAAATATACATTTATACTAATGAACTATTTCACATTATTGTAAGTTGTAACAAACATAACGAACTCTGTCTCATGAAACTTTTATTTTCTTATTTTATTAAAAATGCAACAAACGAACGATTCAAAGTTCAAACTAAATAATATCACGAAAGCGGTTGAAAAATATTTTCCGTATACAACTTTAAGATGAGCACAAGTGTATTTTCAGAATGGAGAATATGTATAAAATTAGCTTATACGATTTCAAAATTCATTAGTAGCATCGACTGTTGTTAAATTATTTAGGATCATTCTACCAAGCCAGTTATTTTTGAACCAACGAAAAATTAATTTGATTGTCAAGATAAAAATTAAAAAGACTAATAATTGTAACTTATTATCCCCAAAATTCCCACTTTTAACACAAAAAAAATTAAAAAATCCCTCTTTCTCGTATTTTTAATGTCAGTCTTATGATAATAATATACAAAAACGGTGCTTGTGGAAAGTATGTACAATTTGTTCTACGTGTGTGGTTTTGTGGATTAAAAATATAGTAATATGTGATAGGTATACAAATATTAATGTTCTTAGTATTTCGAAGTACGTTTTAATGTTTTTCTAATAAAATAAAATAATATACCACCTTCAGACGGTTATATCAAACACGCCTTGCTTTACCTAGCCATATTAATGTATAGTTGCAACTCATTACCATCGAATTTCTAAATAGTTATTCCAAGCGTCGAATACACGTTATATTATACTTTTACTGATAGACACACTATAACTACGCAGTATATCGGTATGGCGCAATGGCATTATCTAGTGTACAGAAAACCGACAAATTGAGGTCTGAATTCCATTTATTTTTACCCTCGTTGGTATATAAAATAATATATATACTGATCAGCCCGTTGAAATCGGAAACGGTTTTCCCTCGCTCTCGCGTCAATCGGACCACACTGACTACGATCGTTGTTCTATGTTATTATACATATACCTACGTATATATACACTTGGGATTGAACAATATAAAAGATATACAGTAAAGTTTACCAATCATCGGACCTAAAGTCCATATAGTAGACACGACGCGTACCATATAATATACTTTTGTGCGGGCCGAGTTCGTGGCCATCGCAAGGCCGACAGGTGTCGTTCTCCTTAAATAAAAATAATATCCGACATGGTCTCCATCAAAATCATTTTAAAATAAGTATTGTATTTTTATTGTCATTGTGTCTGACGTTTACAATATTTATGCGACAGAAATGCACATAATCTGCAATTGCATAATATAGCATATGGCGTAACCAATGACCGCAATAATATTATACTTAAAGTTTTTTAACGGGTTCGACCCTTTTCCATCTTCGCCACAATTTCATCGATATGACTTATAATAATCCTAACGGTTTTTGTCTTTACACTCCGTAATGCAAAAAAAACAGTTTTATTTTAATATATGGATAAAATAAGTGAAGATGCACAAAACTATAATATTTGTTGATTATTTTCGAATAAAATAGATTTTAAACTATATACAGGTATATTAGTCGAAAATCCAAAACATGATTTCACCAGCATACCATTTTAACGTACCTAAGCGGTTACCGTATCGCAAATAACTTTTTTTAGCACACCGTCAAGGTAATTTATGTATACTTATAGAATTTTGTAATACAGACTATTTATCAACGTGTCACGATGAACTTACTGTTAACTTTTTACAACTCCTGTAGCCCTCATGCAAAATAAACAACTAATAAAACACATATATCTATAAACCTACACGAGCGGGTCTATAAAGCAATCTGAAATACGTCATCTTGTCTTTCATGATGACAAATAGTTTCTGGTTTCATTTTTCGTACGTACCAGACGAGCGACGATAAACTTTACAGGTAAATATGTGTAAGCGTTTTCTGCTCTTAATATTCTGCGTGCGAATGTTGCCCGAGTATACTATCTCACAGTCAATGTTTAAAGAGTGTATGAATAATGATCGACAATACCTAAAAATCATTAGCATTCATGATTCATTTTACGCACATTCAATGGTACCTCTAATATTAGCCGTGCAAATGTATGTGACGTCCGATATAAATTTGTCTGAATAAATACACATTTATATATTTACGCTATCACGCCGCCACACATTTCAACTGCCACCGTCGCTATTGGTGAAGAAGCCCTAGGCCGAGATGTTAATCGCTGTCCACTCGCACATTAATTATATTGTACCACGTTACTCACTTGTTCTCTTTTAATCCGCTTAGACGGTCATCATGTACGACTGACTTTATTTTTATTTTATTCCTTCATTTTCCATTCTGTCTATAACTATGGAGTAGCGTAATCAAAAATTGTAATCACGATGGTCTCCGTTGAAGAGACGAAATTGCAGTGATTAAGTGATAACATGGTGCAGGCAAGCATATCCGGCCGGTGTGTACTATTATATATATAGTGGAACCTTAATAAGTCGAACCTAAATAAGTCAAAAATCTTGATAAATCAAAATAAATTCCATTTCTGTACGAAAACTTTAGTAAATTATTGACCTCAATAAGTCGAAAATTTCAATAAGTAGAAAAAAATTCCACCGTATATTCATTGTTATATAATGTGTACTCTCGGCAGCGTCTACGAGTGTTGGAGACCTCTTGCGAGGGTTTGTATTATCATTGCATTATTATTATGATTAGTTATTATTATAGTCATATTATCTACGTTTCTGTTTTTTTTCCTAGCTCCTAATCTGACCAAATTTTATACCGCTTAGCTTTCTCGGCACCGATTTAATAAAAATATAAATATTACCACTGACTAATTTCATGATTTATTTATTTATTTATTTTTCTCTCCAATTTATAAATCCATCGTATTCCCATATTTAATTTACACCAAATAAACTAAATCCACGATGCTCCAGCTCAATAAAGTCTCAGATTGTGGTTGGCGACCTGTCGGAAAGTGCCCAGCCGACCATTGGGAGTTTTATGTTTTTGTATAGCGTCTCACGTATAAAAATGATTTTACATATTATACAACAAAAATACACAAATATTGTGAACTTTAAATTCTAAGATTAGTAGTTAATAGCTACAAGTATTCGAAACATACCTAAAGGTATTGGTGATTTAATGTTCCATATACTACCACCAATAGAAATGAAAATTTAAAATGAGTTTTAAATCCACCAAACTGTTGATACACCTATTTTAATTTATTACACTTTATTATTTCAGACCTATAACTCCTTTGTGGTTAATTCTTTTGAGTATATATTTGTTGAAAGTTTAACGCAAATATTATAATTTATACATATATATATATATATATATATATAATATACGGAACGGTCTTTTTGTATACTAATTATTTACGTTAATAAATATTACATTATAAAAATATCTATGTTTTTTTTTTATAGTATACGTTATAATAATCATATTACAATATGTCATTAGTTAAAACAATAATTATCTTTAGAGTGTACATTTGATACCTTTTGGTCGGATTTATGTTTTTCCCATGTGGATTGTCATTATTTTAAGCCAAACCCTTCACAATTCATCATCGGTTTATTTTTAATTTTTAGCTTCATAGTTGTGTAAATGTACACAAAAAAATATGTACACAACATTTGATAATTAAAATATTTTAATTATGAATAAATTTTAATTATTTTTATATTATAAAAACATATAACAATTGAATAAAATGTTGTGTTAATTCCTACTTATTATCCATAGTAATTAAATTTTGGCAAAATTCAAATATTTATTAAAAATTTAAAATAAATATGAAATGAATAATCGTTTTTATTTTTATCTAAACCAAGAAAATATGATGTATTTATCTAGCTATTTAATTTTATCACAATTTGAAGTATTACATGTTTTTTATTTTTTTATGATTTATCATTACAGCTTATATTTCTTAAACCTTAGGAGAGGTGGAAAGTAGGCTATAAAAGTGTAAGTTATAAATTGATAATATTTAGATGCTTATGTTATCAAGGATTATTATCTTATTAATTTACAATAAAAATTTAACATAAATATGTATTTACTGCAGATTTAGTAGTATCTTAAATGTATTTTTTATATTTATAATTTTATGAAACTAAAACACGTTTTAAATGAATAAAATATTTAATTTACCTAAACATTATTCATATTTAATGTACCCAGTATCCATTTTAAAATCGAATCGCTATTAATATTTTTAAATATTGTTGTCTGTTGCTATTTCAACATAATTAAATAATAATTTAATAATAATAGTTATTGGCCGTGGTATTTTTTATTATTAAACTACATTATGTGTTTTGCTTGAATGTTATTATTTTTATTATCATTAGCTATCATTTTTAAGTATTTTAGAGGTCGACAATTATAAATAAAATAATCAAAATTTATATACATGTATATATATATATATATTAAATCATGTCATTATATTGAAAATCCAATAGAACTTATAAAGAAAAGAAAAAAAAACAACAATAGACGAAGCAGAATTATACCTTGCGATGAAACAAATGGACAAGGAATACTTAAGCTTGAAAATGTAGAGAAAAAGTAGGTTTATTTAACCAGAAAAAGAGGACAATTGAAACTATTTCTCAACCTAACCTAACGATCCCAATTTCTGACAGAAAAGTGTTGATGGATGATTCTGTTTAATAAGCCAAATTAAAAGACAATTATATCTGTGTAAATCGAAACGGAAAAGGCCAATTTGAAAATCAAAATATAAAAACGCAGTAATTAGAACTAATTTAAGAATAATTTTTTCAAACATCTAAATGTATTTTGACTGACTAAATAAGTGTGTTGTTGTGTGTTTGCTCATAAAAACAATTTAAACTGAACTGTTAAAGTAAAAAAAAAAAAAAAAAAATATAAAAATGTCATCTATACTTAGTTCTTGTGTCTTATTTAATACATTGAAATTTAGCTATCAAAAATAGTTTATTTTTATTTAAAAAAATATCCTTTGATCAATATGAATTAAATATTGTGGTGGGGGAGGGGTGGGGTTCAGTAGATACCTACCAATTTGTCGTACAAATAGTTCAGTGTGTTCCTTGTTATTTTTAAGAATGATATATTATCATAACTAATATATGTTATTAAGTCGTCTTGCTGAACATACAAATTTAATTCGCTCTGGCATTCCCCATTAAATTCAACTATTTTACTATTTTTCTTCCACTTTCACATGCACTGATTGTATATAATCATATTAATATATTAAACCCGAAAATCAATAAAATACATTTCTAGAAAATAAAACACACGCATAATAAATCAACGATTTGTGAACGTATAAAAATGTTTAATATCATAAAATAATCGTTAATAACTCGTTGTTAATCCGCATTGTTCCAAGTAATTTTATGACGTACGAAAAATGTGACCACACACGGATGATATTATTAACACAATATACCATTTTGCTCGATGAGCACGAACACGACAGCTATTAAAAATACTATCCGTGCAGGAAATTAATACTTCACTAATGTCATATAAATATTCGATTATCTCATATTATGGGAGAGCAATTTCCTACATTTTGTTTTTCAATATTAACATATTAAAATATTTCTATAATTAACGCGTATACGTTACCTATATAATGTATACGTTAACATGTATATAAATAAATATATTATATACAATAAGACCTCCTTATAACGGAATCACTCGGTACCTACCAATGGACATGTTTTTGTTACACAGGAGTATATTCTCATTTAGAGAAACATAATATAGGTACGAGGCTGTTTTTATATTCCGTCTTATAGAGATCCGTTATATAGAGGTTTTATCGTATATTATTTATTATATATATATATATATATATATGTATTAAGTGTGATGTATATGTATATATTATATGTCAATAAATATATTATTTTGTCTACATAAATAAGTATTATAATATGCTTTACGCATAATAATTATTTTGTTTCTGTCAGACTTGTCTAGGGACATAATAAGGTTATAGACATAATAATAATAACTATGTATTAGTAACATATTTTCTTCAATGTCAGTATATAAGTAATATCAGCGTTTAATGTATTATTTGCTAATAAGCAATACAGATGGATTGTGTATGGATTACGTAGAAAGTAATGAGAAGTTTATTCATATTGTCGTATAATATAGACTGTAGTATATAAATTCTAATAAATGTAATAAAATTAATAGCAATAATAAAAGGAACTATTATAATAGTACGTGTATACTTTTATTGACACGTTTGTAGCATATGTAAAGGCCTTGATTTGGTATTGTTACAGCTTAATGGTACAAATTGGAGAAATAAAAATTGAATTTGTGGATTTCACTTGAAGGATATTGTTGAATCATATTAATAGTTGAACAATGATTGTATATTTAAATACAAAATAATCTATTTAAATCTTGTAAACAATTGATGAGTATACACTCTACAATACATTAATAGATGTCTCGTATAAATAAGATTTTAAAATTTTATAAAATATTTAATTCGTGTGAGAAATATAAATAAAAAAAAATATGTATTATATCTAAGAGCTTGAAATATAGCAAGAGAATTTAAAAATTTGGTTTCTTGTATCGAGTAATAATTAATAAATAATAGTCAACAGATGAGTGATAAATGGATAATCAATAATAAAATACCATTTTTATACTTGATTAATAACAATAAACATACTTATTCATAAATTTTGGCTGATATGTCATTAATTATCAAAGTTTTATTTGTGTAATTAATAATAATTTCAAATCATCTATAATAAAATACATTTAAAAGAAAAAAATACTTTTCATAACTTCAATGAAAAATTTTAAGAACAGTGACATTTTCAATTTCGAAATATTTCGAGTGAAATAAGCTAATATTTAATTTAGCTAAGTGTTTAATTAAATGTATTAAAGTCACAGGACCTTTTCGCGCTACAAACAGAGAGGATTTCTCTACCACCGTTACAGCAAAAAACGTCAGTAAAAAATAAACAGTATAAAGATATATAGATGAAAGAAACGTACGCACGAACGATTGCCATTTTGAATTTTTTTTTTTGTTCTTAAATCTAGAGAATTTTTAACGGTATTAAAAAGCCGCAAACAGGTTTTTTTTTTATTTTATTACAATTTTAATTACGAACGGAATGTTTTAGTGAAATGTAATACCAAGTCTGTCAATTCGTTATGCTGGGATGAATTTTGAATAGCATCCATAGTGTCTGCCATTATACAAAAAGTTTCTGCAGTACCTATACATAAATCACTACTTACAAATGCAGCTGTCTCAGAGAAATGGTAAAATAAAATAAAAACAATAAAGGCTGCGACTGTTATCATGATTTGTAGAACGGCGTACTGGTTCTGATATATTTATTCAACGTATACACTTGTACTCTACCTACGACCACAAATCTGATTTTGTATATAGGTACCTACATTAGTTATAACGAAGATCTAGAATTGTAGTCTAATGGTTGAAATTTGACATGAAAAACCGTTTTAAAAATCCACACGTTTCGAAAATCCACACGCTCTAAAGTATTGAATTTCTTATCACACACTCAGTGCTTGAATTGAGGAAGAGCATGGGGGAAGAGTCTATCATACTTTTGGAAAGTACTTATGCGTACTCCTAATTATATTCTAATCAATAAGATGACAAACAATTTTTTTTTACACTTTAACACTCCTCTATTAATTTTATTCCGGTTTGAACACTGCGCATACTACACATTTTTCAATATCGGCGTTTGTGTAGCTTCTTGGCCATTTATTCATCTGAACGTTTTTTATGGGAAAAACAGAAATTTTGCACTTTAGTTTTTGAGTTTTAAGTTACAAACATAAATGGATATCAGCCAAAAGTAAATTTAGATACCAATTTAAATTTTATGCATTTTAATCACAAACAATATTTAACAATATTATTTTTTTTTATGACATAAATTGATAAAGTCACTGTTTTTTTTTTTACTTTGTACTATCCAAATGTTGACAGAAAATTTATTTTTAATTTAATTTTAGTAGATAGATGGTGCTCCACTGCTGTATTTCTATTTTTGTATTTTACGTAACTTAACTGCAACACATTATTTATTTATTTATAAACGGGTAAAACACTTTTTAGAACAATAGAACAAAGAAATAATAATAATTATTACATGACGAAATAATATTTTACAACTACATAAACGTCAACTAACATACCTACATTATAAATAATATATAAAAATTAACACAATTTTAAACATCATGGTATTACAGTGATTAAATAATCATAAACAATTGACACCAACACTAAAGCTACATATAAACATTGTGATAGAAAATAAATATATTAATACATCAAAAACGTGTTAACATTTTTTTCGTGCAACTCAACCCGACAAATGATACCTTTCAGATGATTTATTAAATTTCCCTTTATTATATGTGTACGGAGTTATAATTAATATGAAAAAAAAAAATTGCTTACGTATTAGGTGCTGGTAATTCATTTGTCTAAACACGTGTTAAATTATCTGTATTTTATCCTATACTACGACAATGAACCGGCGATTTATTGACTCTGCCGTTTTTATATCAATTCCGCTAGCTATCTATTCTGCCGCATATTTATTTATATTGATTTCACCGACTGTTTATTAAACAATAACTCACGTATCGTATTATCATACACAGTTTGCCATAATAGCAAATTTTTTATTTAAATAAAAATATTATAAAAAGCAATTTAAATATTGTCGTCCACACAGGAAATATTTATTAAAATAATAAAATAATATAACTCAAATACCTAGTGATTATTATTTTTACAAAATGAAGTAAATAATAAAATATACAATGTAAAATTATGGGTATCTATCATCTATTTGTAATTTAAACGATTATCAATAAAAATAAATAAACAGCAAAATATATAATGTGGTTATTTTTTAAAATAGTGGTTTAAAGCAAGTTTTATATAAGTGAATCTATCGATTTTTTTATTTAAATAATTGTTAAAAATATTTATTATGTATTTTTTTTATTTTCGTAATTTTTGTTTTTGCTATTTTTTATTATTGTTTAGTTTTCTTATTATATTAAAGAATAAGTTTATATTTTCTAATTCAATATATGTGAAAACAAAAATATATTTGGATGTGCTTTAGTGAATTGTTTGTTAAGTTTATAATGAAACGATTTACAACTGTTAGTTGTTTGTTTTGAAAAAATTGAAGACTATGCCAATATTTTTGGATTAAATTTTAATATTTCATCAATGCAATTATCACATAAATAATCACAGAACAATTTTAACCTTGAGTCATCAGGAATAACTGACATAAAATCTTCAATAAAGAGTTCACATTTTTCTTCTGCATTTAATAATGGTAAACTGAATATCCATTTCAATCACTGTCCGATTTCACTGTTGTTATCCTTGTATTTGATTCATTAACTTATAATATAGTTAATATATATAATATACGAGTATTTGTAATAATGTAATTATATAATAAAGAATAAAAATATTTAGTATTTACCAAAGTTTTGTATATGTCCTCACCAAATTTGAGTCAGATGAAATTTGCATTCAATAATCTTTATTTGTGGTCATACAAATGCTGCTCCTATATGTATATCTTTTTCAAAATCAGCAACTAGTGTAGTTGGATTGAACTGTAGATTTTAGGCTGAGCATTTTTCTATAATACATCTAAACTCACTAGCATATAAATTTACACATTTGTCTGGCACATTTTTGTATAAGATTAATTGATTTTTCTGTTCATTAATAACTTCAAAATTAATTTTTACACGGTGTAACACAAGACGCACACAAGACAACAACTGTCACTAAATGACGATTATTTTAACACAGGACATAGTGAATAATATTTACGATCAATGATCATGAATTTTGATTGATAAGACTTATACGTAATTGTATTTTTGATAAATCGATTTAGGCACTTTCAAGAAATAAAATATGTCTTTTTTCAATAAAACTTTCATAGATTATACTGATTATGATGTGAAAACTGATGCGTTAATACGTGATTCCCGCTACGATAAATATAGTTAGTTTTGTATATTATTATTAAAAAAAATAATTCACTAATATTCAGCGGATTGATAATCGGCGCTTAGCGGATTCTTTATCTAAAGAAGTTTGGCGGAGTTGATACGTGGCACAATCGATTAGATTTTTTACAGGTAAAAAGGTAATTTCGGCGCAATTGATGTACGCCCAACGAACCATATCAATGATATGATACAAAGGTCTCCGAGTGGTCGACAATTGGGTCACACTTTATATACCTGCTTCAGATACAAAATATTTTTTATATTTTATTATACAGTTATTGGGCCACAACAAAAATATCAAATGTTTAAGGGGTGACTGTAATTGGGCCAAAATATATAAATATAAGTTTATAACTTAAATTAATTAAATGTAATATAATAACCACATATATTTTATTCATTCAACAAAACCACAAAATGCTTAACTAAATAAAAATATATATAAAATAAAACCATTTAGTAATAAAATTATAATAACTAGCCAAAAAAAAAAAAACAGTTTTATAAAATAATGAAATACACATTGTGTCAAATCTATTTTTTCTCCTTTGTTGTATTTTTCTATTTAAAGATGAATTGTGACCCAATTCTTGGACATCCAATGTTTGCAAACATTCCGGTGCGTTTTTTTTTCATACTGGTTTGAGCGAGTGAATTTCTAGTTAATTTATAATAAAGATTATATTGGCGATTGAACACAAGTCACCGGGCAACCGTCTTCTGTTGAGCGGACGACTGTGACAACGACTAAACAAATGGATCAATAAACGGAAAAGCTAATAAGTGTGAAAAGCGAAACCTTTGACAACAGCAAGAACCCAGAATAAAAGATAGAAATAATAATATAGATACAACAGCGACGGGATGCTATGCGAATGCCGTGACAAAACATTTTCCAGACGGACGTGTTGTGGCTTAAAGGTATGACGCTAGTGATTGTTCTAGCGACGGCGATGATGGCGGCGGTGACGGTCGGAGTCTGGTGTGAAGGTAACAGCGGCGGTACCGAAGTCGATGGAGGGGGTGGAGGTGGCGGCTGCGGGGCAGGTGGCCTCAAAGAAGCAATACAAGATCTATACGCCGAGATCATAGCGTCCGAGAGTGATGTTGGCGGCGGCGTCTGCGGTGGTGGCGGTGATGCGTCCGCCACTCGGCTGGACGACGTCGTGTCCGCCAAGGCGAAATTCGTATCGGACAGTCTGCGCCGAATGATCGGCAGCGGTGAGACGACCAACGGAGGAACAGTTGTGGACGCCGCGCAAGTGACTTCGGTGGCAGGCCACGGCGAAGGGATCGTCGAACGGCAACTGCGCAGCAAGCAAAAGGAGGTGATCGACGCGCTCAAGAGGTACGACGAGACGCACGGCGCCGAGGTCGGCGAGCAGACAGTGAGGCACGTCAACTGGCTGATGGACAAATGCGTGGAAATAGCGTTGGCCAAGGACGCGGCCATGAATGGGACCGAGACGACGGCCGCGGCCAAGCTGTCTGATCCGCCGCCCGTGGACATGGACGTGCTGCAGAAGCGTTTCAACGATTTGTTGGACCAGTTCGAACGGTCGAGGGCATCGTCGGCCGCAACGGTGGTCAACAATTGTCGTGGCTTCTACGGTCACAGGTCCTATACGTCGTCACGGCCACCACCGACATCGCGGCCACCACCGAAACCGCGGCCAGCGCCGCAGACGAGACCACCGCCGCCGACAAGGACGACGCCGACCACAAGGACACCGCCGTCCACAAAGGTACTGCCTACGACAAATTCGCCCCCACCACCGCGGCGGCCTCCTCGTGTGGTCGGTCGTTTCAAGTTTGGGCAGTTCACCCACAAACAACCCCGTGTCGCGATCGCCGATGCCGCCGCCACTGCCGTCGCCTACCGGTGACCGAACTCGCACGTGTGTTCCGTCGATGTTTTGGCGGATTATTCAATAATCGTTTTTTGCATCGTTCGCCGCCGGACATTCTACGTTTCATACTTTAAGTTATATTCTAATAATAATAAACACTGTAGTAATGTCGATGTTTAAATAGTAAAAACTTACAATTATATAGAGTATATTACATTATTGAACAATTTATGAACGTGGTGTAATTTGACTTCTTATATACACACAACAAATCATGTACCCGCGTATAAGTATTTATTAGAGGTGGGTCAAACTCAAAAATATGGTCTCGAACCAAACTTTTTCATTTTACGTCGAAACCATATCAAACATTTCGTTTAATACCGAACTGAACTCGAACTGAGCTTTTGAATTAAACGTCGAATCAATTTTTTTAGTTTTATGACAAGCCGGAAAAAAAACATTTTAATACTATTCCAATTTTATTTTGATTTAAGTCTTATTAGTGCTAAGCTTATATCTACATACTGCTTATTGGTTTATTAAAAATATGAAACAAGTATAAAGTACTAATGTATTTTTCGTCCATATAATAGAAAAGATAACAATTTAAAAATTAACACCGGAAACATTTTTTTGTTTGAAGTGCTTGACGTGTTTGATTTTTTTTTTTGCAGTTCGTAAATTTCTTTTAGGTTTAAACTATTTTAGAATTGGGGTTAAGTATTGAATATTAGGTTTTTTGTTCAAATTCGGTACAGTTTGGATTTTTAAAAACTATGTTCAACTTTCGAACTCAATCTGAACACTTAATTCAACCCATCACTGGCATTTATCTATAGCCATAGTACAGAAAGACATTTTTTTGGCTTAATATAATGTATTGTTTAAACTTCGCCTATACGAACAGTGGACCTATTTGATCACTCTCAAAAAGTCAGTATATAATACTGTTATGCCACATTTTTTTCAGTATCTAGTTTAATAATAATATTTGTACAGTATGTCCATGGCGTTTTGCATACATAATACATACGTTGTGTAATGCGATGGCACATCAAACTACTTGTTCTTGTAGTGTATACTGTTTATAATATTACATTGTGTGCACATAACAAAATCAAAACGTGTGAATGACTGATCATTTTCCAACGTTGTTGAACAAAGGGTTTATATAAATGATAACCGTCAAAGAGATTTGGCGGCTCTATGCATATAATATAAGCAACGGAAATGATACAATTAAAACAAATATGAATTATTCGTATATAATATCATATCTTTGATCCTCCACAACAAAATAAATTCTCTCAAACTTGCGGAAATTAATTTTCGTGCTCCTACACACTCTTAATGTTGGGTTCCTTTTCATGTTAAATTTTAAGCAATTATTATGCGCGCTACAACCCTATTACCAGTCTAATGTAAATGTAAGTACTTTGTCAATATGTACCTACCCATCATGTTTCTTGCATAACTTTAGTATTCAATTATTTGATTCTTTCTGTACATCATATATGATATGAGATTTTCTATTTTTTTTGAATGACTCGTTCTTTGTTATTTCACTTTTATATTATACTGAGATTTATTTAATGTAAGACATTCATTATTTTAAAAACTAATTATGTTTTTGAAAATAATTATTTTACATTATTTTAAGTCCTTAAAAAAAGCATTTTTCTAAAATAATATATTTTTTTAACTATTTTAACGACAATATGCATTTTTTATTTTTTATTCCATAACAGAAAATTGTTTGTAGTACTTCGATGTATAAAAATCGAATTTTGTACAAGTAGCTTATGGGTTATAAGTATTTAAGAAAAAGATGTGTGGAGAATAGTGGTACAGAAGAACCCCGCAAAATGTTGGTCCACTATTCCACTCATCAAAACTTTAAATACTTACAATACTAATAAATTACTTGTCCAAAATGTTATTTTGATGGATCGAAATACTCCAAAAAATATTCTGCTTCAGAATATGAAATTAACCATGTATACTGTCATTAAAAAAATAATAATAACGATAAAAATAGTAAAAATATAATTGTTTTTCAAAAATGTAATTTTGTTACAACTTTAAACTATGTAAAAGAAATATTTTCAATAACTTTAAGGTTTTCTAAAATAATGAATGTTTTACGTTTAATGTAGTATCTCATATGTTCTTAAAACTATTAGGGTGATATCTGTTATGTAATTAAAATAAAAATAAAATA
Source organism: Pentalonia nigronervosa (assembly GCA_014851325.1). Taxonomy (NCBI): domain Eukaryota; kingdom Metazoa; phylum Arthropoda; class Insecta; order Hemiptera; family Aphididae; genus Pentalonia; species Pentalonia nigronervosa. The sequence continues at coordinate 120,781 of JACXSJ010000730.1, forward strand.
TTCATCAGTCAATTTTTGTTTTATTGAACAAAATTACACCGTACGGTAAACCAATGTATCTTTGTATATATTTTTTGTTCGATAAACAATGTCCCCAACATTATGTTCTCGTTTCATTCATACACATTATTTTAATAATAATAAAATATAGAATTATATTCAGTAAATACTATTTATTTTAAAACCCGATAATTGGAATATTAACACGTCTCAAACTTAATTATTAGTTGATTTGTAATTTGAATTATTTTGTATACCTGTTTTAGATATGATGTCTATGCCATAAAATAAGTATTGATTATTTAATAATAACTCATACTTTGTAATGTGTTTTCCGTTTTGTAATACAAACACATATTAATAGAAATACAGCTCTTCCATATTTTAACGTAATTATTGCGTCAAAAGATATGTCTCATTTTTTAGTTGAAGTACGTTCTATTATAATTACATAAGACAATTATTAACTCAAACATTCCCATAATTGTATTTTTTTAATACTGTAGATACATACTTCAAATAAATACTTGTACTAAATATGCATAATGCAACCGTCAACGTAAGGCAAAATTAATTGGAACACATCCCACAGGCTATGTCACATTATTTATCTACCTGACATATTAGTTTTTTTTTAATTAATTGAATAAAGGTATCTAATTAACTACATTTTTTTAAACATTAAATTCTAAATTTTCTAAAAAAAAAAATTGAATTGTAATATTTTGTTATATAGTTCATGCTCAAATATGAAAATACTTTTTTTGAACAAAATTGTTAACAACAAGATTTAGTGAAATTTATATTATATTAAGTAGCAATTTTTATCCACAATATTTAGAGTTTGTTATGTACTAAAGTTTTGAACATACTAAAATGTGTATTTTTGATAGAAGTGTATACATTTTTTTATTTCTTATACAAAATATTATCATTTATATTAAATAAATATTTTAATGTTATATTTGAATAGAATATTTTTATTTTATTATAATATTGTATAATATAAATTTCATAACATTTTAGAATCAATATTAGAATTTAACGAAAACACCAATAGGTATTTTATAGAATATTGCAAATCAGATGTTTAGAAGAAATTATTAGATTCAATAAAACCAAAAACTTTTAATGGCTTTCAAATGTCCATATAAATTGACAAAAAGTTGCAACGAGTCGCATGTTTACGACATTTTTTTGGGATGGTAAATGAGAATAAAAAATCTCATTAAACAAATATTGATTTTTATTTTTTATAACTTCCATTAAATGTTTTCTTTATTCAATACCAATACCAATTTATCTTTATGCATATATATATATCAAGTATATAAAAGTAGTTAGTAAATACACTTAGAAATTTTTGAACCCCAATGATGTGTATTAATTTGGTCAGTAATTTTTCTTATATTTTAGATTCTGAGCGCAGCGAGGAACATATTGATTCTACAATGATATGTGTGTGTGTTTTTTTGTGTACCTGTCATCACGTTTAAGGGCACTGAAAGTGCTCCGATTTTCTTCATCAGCATCTTTTATTGTAGGAAAGTGAATATAGTTGGTACTCTGGAGGGTAAAAAGTAAAACGTTCCCAATAGTTTTCAAACGTGCTGAGAAAAACAACATAAAATTTAAGGGAAAAATGAGAATTTTTATGCAAAGCCAATTTTCGATAATATCGATTTTATTTTTTGGTGTAAAAAAAAAGTCATTACAGTACATATATGAAAATTTGCAGGTTATTTTTGATTAAAAAATTCATAAAAAAAATTACGTTTTCAAATTTAAAATTAGAAAATTCAACACAAGAATCTCTATATGTTTTTTTACTTTTATAAAAAAAAAATTACCGGAAGTCAAAGCAATTTTTTATGGGTGTTTGAAATTAACATTGGATATTCATCCATTTTCTCGAGAAACGATTTTCTTATTTTGATGTAATTCAAAAAGAAATAATTGAAGACATTAGAAATTTTCATAAAATGTTTAGAATATCATTATTAATACACCAAAAACATGTAAAAATATTTTGACAAATTTTGAGCTAATTGTAGGCCTAAGAAATTATTGGTTTTTTCAATTTTTTTTCCTTTAAATATCGATAAAAAAAATTTCGTTGGGTCAAATTTCTTGAAAATATATTACAAGATTTCTCATAAGTTGTTAAAATAATAAAAATACATAAGCGCATTTTTTTTTTTAAAAACATTTATACTTCAAATTTTAACCAAAATTTATTATTGAAAATTGCAAATTTTTTTGTAGTTAGACATGTTTAAAATGTTCGGTTTTTTAATTTAGAACTGAAAGTTTAAAACAAGGTTTTTCATAAGTATTTATTAGTGTAACCAAAAAATCAAAAAAATATATTAAAAAAATAATTTTTTAAAGACATTTTAAATTCAAATTTAGACGAAATTAGATATTTAAATGAAGAATAATGATGTTATTTATTTCATTGTAATTTAAAAATATTTTTCGTAGGTGCTTGAAACTCTTAAAGTATATTATTATATTTTATACATTTGATTACATTTTTTAATACAACGTTTTCTACAAAAATGAATCCAGTCTACTATGTTATTAATAGTAACATTAATTATTTTAATATCAATGATATCATAAAATACACTTAGTTATGTAGACAGACCGTTTTTGATCAGAAATTTTTTTCGTATAAATGATTTTTTATCACTGAATTTAAATTTAGCACATTCATAAAAGTGGGTCACTGTACAGCAGAAAGGTACCCACTTGCCGACCTTTTTTATGTTAAATTATAAATAAATAAATACATTTTTTTTTAAAAAAAAAGTTATTAAAAAACAAAATAGAATGTATTTACTTAACTTGTATTATATTATTGCTTCAGAATGTTAAGTACATAGTTTATTGCATGAGTTCATTTCTTTTTTTAGATTTATAGAAAGTCTGTCTTTTATACCTACATGTATAATTTTGTATTCTTTGTCCGGGTAATTATATTTAAATTCTATAATTCATTTTATTTTTTTTTTTCAAACTTCATGGCTTTAATTTTTTAACGGCTCACTTTAGCATTGTAATTTCCAATACTTTGATTCTTTATTTAAATAAATATCCGAAATTCATTTTTTATCAGCAAAATGTGATATCATGTGTTTTTTTTTTTTTTTTTTTGATATTTTATGACCGAGCTATATCATAGATATTGAATGAACTATGTATCGCGTAGACTGATACATTTTTATCATGATCTAATAGTGCTATGCATGCTATTAATCTACTTTCATGTAAAAATATTATGAGTGGTCACTCTCCATACAACTGTAATGAAATACTTACATTTTTTTACGAATTACAACATGTACAAATAACGCAGTAATGTATTAGTTTCTATTTTTACCGCTGTATGTACTTATGTGAATATACTAAATTCTCAAAACTTTTTGAAAGTTAGTATATTTAATTTAACAATGCTGTAACAATCTTATAGCTTTCTTTTCGACCACTAACATTGGTACATAGATAACAAACCGCATTATTTGGCGTAGTAACATTATATAATGTTAAATTAAATGAATTATATGTAGAGAGTTTCCTACCGTAGTACGCGGCCAATACTTCAGAACATGGAATAAGCAGGAAACTTTGAAGGTCAGATGGACATATAGTTCAAAAGTCTTTGATATTAACAAATTTGTTTAGATGTAGATCTACAGTAATAGGATTCAAAATTAAACGATTTTGCTATATATGAATAATTAATGTTATCAATAACATCATATAAAGATTTATTTACCGGTAGTGCGTTGCCTGTGTAATAATGTTTCATGAATAATCCAGTATCATTATATAATTCCTCAAATGCAACTTCCCAAAGTAAATTGAAAACGGTTTCAAACAAAACTATTTACACATTTCAATCTATTCTGTATTATTCATAAACGCATAGATTTTTGAATTTTTCTAATACTAGTTAATAAATTATGATCTGTACCTAACATGACGCTTGCCAAATTTTTTAGAAATATTTAGTATTATATTCTAAACTTCAAAATTAATTGTAAAATTAATTTTATAATGTCAATTAGAAATAAAAAGACATTTAAATCCATAGTTGGAGCAATCAATAGTATTTTTATGATGTACCAACATTTCATTTTTTGTGATTTTTAATGGAGTAGTTCTTTTTCAGGGAAAACGGACTTTTTCATATTTTTTTTCCAAATGTTTATATATATATATATATATTGAATAATACCTAAAAAAATACACAGCGGATCAAATGACATAGTTAATTTCTATCCAAACGTGCTATCTATTTTCCTTGTAAAATTTAATTGTAAACTATTTATTTTTTTTAAAAGGTATTTTTCCATCTATTTATTTATTACAAAACGCATTAATTCGAATGTTGTTGGTATCTTGTTATTTATACTTTTTTTTTACTGGACTATTTTTTCAGTGTTAGTGGTGTAGACAAAATATCAAGTGTTTTATTTCCGTTTTATCGAAGATATTCAATAATATTTTAATAACCATAATATTGATGATTTTATAGTTTTAAAATTTTTTTTCCACGAAATATAGGAAATGTTTTTAACTAGTTTTCGGTATTGTTTTATTTTATTTACCACGGTTTTTATTTTTGTGATCGAATTTTTGAACCTTTTTTTGCATTTATTCATATTATATTTTATTGACTTCACTATAACGCTCTTCTATAGTATAAAATAAAAATAAAAATAAAATAATATACATGACAGAAAAGAAAAATACCCATTATGATTCTTTTAGAAAGTACCATTTCCAAAAGAAATTCGTTTACAAAAAAAAAAAAAATAATTGTCATTTAACTATTTCCATTTTATTTTTTTCAAAAAGGAGATAATATTCAGTAATAGCGTGTTTTGTACAAAATAAATATTTAAATTGCGTTAGAAAGTGAAACTTAACTATTTTCAATAAAATTAAATTTGACCGAAATGTCAAATATAATATTTTAAATCTAGATAAATTGTTAAAATTCACTTATAACTTTAAAAAAAAAAACTGAGACAAGAATTTGATCTCTAGAAGAATAATGTTTTTGGCAATCGTCCATTTTGTAAAAAAGAAACCACTCATTTCTTATCATTAGTATTGTTAACCTTTAAAGGTCTATATTATAATAAACGTAATTACCAAATATAAATACCAAACTTTTTGCATGCAATAAATGTGCAAGTTACACACTTTTTTCTTAAATTTTAAATTTTTAAAGAGCCTATTAGTTAGTAAATAGGCAGGAAAAGAACACATGCATTAATGCTTTTTCAATTGGTCACTATAATGCATGTAGCCAATTTTTATTATAACGATTTATACTTATATTTATGTATAATATTTTTTATTACGTTGTACGTTTTTGTGACAGTAAAATCATTTTTATTAACGTCATATGCTGTTGAAAAAACAGTTTCTTGAATTTAGCGTCTGCCACGTCAGCAGACTTGGAAAAACTCATTACACGTAATCCTAAACAGAGAGCTTTAAAAATAATACTCACTACTCTGATGATTAATCGGGAATCGAATAGCATTATAAGTTCTTCGTACTTAGAACTTATGTACACACACACACACAAACATATATATATATACATTAAGTATTTTTATCATTAATTTTTAAAGAACTATATCAACGCATCGTATTGTTTCAGACTCATTTCATGATTCGCGAAGTTTATAAAAGTCTTTTTATTCAAGATAATTAATAAATTTGAATAACATTAAAAATACGATCCTGAAAAATAACACTCTTGATTACCACGATAGTAATAAGAATCAAATGGAAATATTCATATATAAAAAATAATAATTAACATACATAAACATACAAATAAACATCATCTTATTAACAATAACATATTGAAACAAAAACATAGAGTAAAATTGATTTAAAAATGTTCTTCGTCTAAATAATTTTGGTAAAATTATGTAAATGACCGTACATGATACAGATAATATAATTAAAATACCCATCGGAAAACAACATAAATTCGTTTGTTTTTATTATATAGTTATTCGATTAAAATTATTATGACATTAGCATTTTAATTTACACTGTTACTAACCTCAGATGACTTAAACTGACCTAAAAGTTAACCAAATTAATAAATAATAAAAAGTACCTAATAGATTATTATTCATTATTAATGCTTAGTAAAAAAGAAAAAAAAACATTAAAATGCCGACCATTCAACAAAGCATATTATAATGCATGTAGTTAGAAAACAATCGTTGTAATTTACGAAGGTTAAAAAAATGGTTGAATAATTAAACATTTTAATGTTTAACATTTTTTTCGTCTCTCGGTTACCTATTTATTTCTGTGTTTCGGTTATTGTTTAAACATAGAAAAAATGCATTCTTTTTTCAGAAATCAGACATGTTTACAAAATGATAATGACCAACAATATAATAACTATAATAATTAATAACTAACACATAAGTAAACATTATTATTTTTTTTTTCATTTTATTAAAATAAAAAATTGTCTTTTGTATAATACATAATAAACTGTTGCATATTAAGTTTAGTTTAGATTTTAAACAAATACGTCAAGTTCTATTTAATACCTCTGTATGGCTATATTATTATTATAAGTAAATTAATATTTTGATGTACTTATGTAGTATAAAATAGATTAACATTTTTATTGAGTATGTGTTGAGGATTAACCTACAATGTATGAACTGATTCATAAATATTAATTTTTGTATTTCATATTTATGTATAACTAATTATTATCCAATAGTCCATGATTATAAATTTAAAATATTTGAGTTCTAGAAGTTTTAAAATTATTTTTATACCTATATTAAATATTAATTATGTTAGACTAATTAATGCTAAATATACTTTAATATTTATATGCAAGAACATTTTTAAGGCATATTATTGTTAGTTAATGCATTTTATATACTCAAAAAAAAAAATCGATTAAATGTTTTTTTTAAATCTATCAAAATTTTCAAAAATGCATGCACATTAATGTGTGAAAAAGAGGTTCTTATTTGCAGTGGCGAACATTATATTTTCTTATGGAAAATTTAGATATTACATCGTGGTTATTGATTAGCTTGACTCGACATAATAAGTTACATCATAGATTCATGTAATTAATACCCTAAATAAGAAATTACGAGCACAATTATAAGTAAAAATAATATTTTCTATACAAACAAAACAAAAATAAATCATGCAGCTATTATAATAACCACATAGGTACACAAATACATCCACAACATCAATTGGACGATATAAGTAAACATACATTTAAATAATTTATTTGTAAATACATAGTAATATTTTCACAAAAATAGTTTCTATGTCAACAACTATCGTTATTTTTATAGTTTTTATCAGGCGTGCTCAACCCATGGGATATGGAAGTATTCCAATTGGACCTTGAAAATATCATGAAATTAGAGAAATTTGAATAGGTAGTATAAATAAAAATAAAATATATGGCCAAGGATAAACGACTTACAATATAAATATAAATGTGTGATGTGGCTCACAAGTTGAAAATTGTTAGGGCACACTTGTTTTAGACGAAAAAATAATGTTTTCATAATAACACCATTGCATATCTTATTATATTATGGACGTGATACGTTAATTGTGATCAAATATTACATTTTTATTTATTCCCATGTGTATGACAAACTTATATTTTATTTTACCCATTTCAATATTAATTTTTTTTTGTTTTAATTTAGATAGAACTTAATCCAAAAAATTCCCAATTTTTGATTAAGAAAGATATTATATATATATTAAAAAATATTAAATAGAATATGAATCTAAGAAGGTATTTAAAAAAACATTACAAATTTAAAAATAACTAAAATAAAAGCTTGGCTTGATTTTGTTCCGCTCGGAATTTAAAATAGAAATTTAGACTAAAATGTACTATTTACAATGAATTAATCTGTATTAAATTAAATAATTTAAACGTTCTCTTAACCATATAATATTATAATATTTAAATTTAATAATGTTTATAGCATCTTATTCCTTGGGCATAATAAATGCATTATGCCCAAGGAATAAGATGGTATGTCGAAGGCTCAAAAATAATTTATTCATAATTATGAGCCCGCACAATCAAACCTTATCCAACAGCACCACTCATTTTATTTATATAAGTATCAATAATGTCCATAAGCAGGTTATTTGTAGGTAACCACCGAAATCAATAACCTGCAAAGTCGATACAAGAACAGAAGAATATGCAATTTTCTTTTATAATTGTGTTTTGATTAGACTAATTAATTTCATTAATCTCTTTTATACAATACAAATTAGGTGTGGGACAAATGAAATTGTAAATTTAGATTATTTAATTCAACATTCAAATATAATTTACAAAGTTATAAGTTTACAATAGTTAAATTATAAATAAATAATAATTATTTCTTTGGCACAAAAAATAATGAAAATTAAAGAATTGCGTTTTTGATTTCTTAAAAAATCTTTTGTAATCTAACGATTTTACTAATTAAAGAACGATTAAAAACAATTATTAAAATATTGGTTTATTGAAACACATACTAAAAGTATTTCTCTTATATGGATTTATAGGGCTTAAAAAAAAATTATGTGCTGAAAATGATAATAATATATAATTGAATAAGTAATTTACTTACTATTACAGATATTTACGGAGGTATAATATAGTATTATAATGTGCCTACGAAGGTTTTTTAAATGTATGATTACATTTTCTCATGATAAATTCTAAATACTTCTTAATATATATTACTAAGAGAATTAATTAATATTTATTTATTAAATATTATGTTACTTATAAACTATAAATATTGTAATTAATTAATTTTTTTCTATAATCATATTAAGTACTGTTTATTTTTTCCCAATATTATTAAAAAAAATAATATTTTTTCTTCACGTTGATAATTTTTAATACTAAAATAATTATTAATAATTATTATTTAGAACATTTAAAAGTATCAAATGTCAAAAACTCACCTGTAAAAAGTATTTATTTATTTGTAAGAAAATATTTAGTTTAATATAAACTTTTAATTTGCTAATGGATATCTATTTTTTAGGTTAGATACTTTTATCATATCTTCTTGATTCCTAAAATAAATTTTATTTTAGACAGCGTAGCCCTTATCGTTAATATTTTCTTTATTTTATTTTGAATTATAAGTCAATATATATATATATTATATTAATACGCTTTTATCCTGATTACTTTGTATAATATAGACTTTTTTTTTTTGTTTTTAAACCTATATTTCTTAATTATTATTAAAATTACACCATATCCATATAATATGTTGTCTCCGTCTTACATACGTTCAACATAGTACATTTTATGTTCTGAAAAATCCATTTTACTCATTAATTTTTAATATTGAAGTAAATTGACCTATAATATACAACAAAACATTGTATGAAAATATTACAACAAATTGTTAAATTTATTACAAAACAAGGAATTATAATATAAATATATATATTTAGGTAACTAATGTAGTTTCCATATAGTATTTAGTAATAGAAACAGTGGGGTCGAAAAACTACATTTTGACAGAATGATTAGTCGAATATAAAAATAAATTATTGTGTGCCAGCTAATAACGAGTAATGGTTGTCAAGACGACTTAGCAGGATAAAATAAAAGTATTCTTTTTCCCGTGAGTATTGAGGCGCATATATGCCGAAGCTTTAATCGTCATAGATTATCCCATAATACCATACGACAATCAACCATCGTGTACAAAATATATGTAACATATTAATTGACGTCCCGTTTAACGATTTTGGTCTTTTTGACGCGAAAAGCTGACGGAACGACCATATAATAGACATATCCCGTTTTAATAGGTCTGTAAAACCACGTACGAGACGGACTTTCGGGTTGACTTTGCCGATGATCGTAAGCAGTGGTCAGACAATGAGAGAGAAGGGAATCCAGACTTGACACGTATAAAATAATTTATGAAACAGACTTGTATAATCTAATATATAATATGGGCGTACTAATATAAAAGTACACTGTTGTACAATATTATGCTCATTCGTGCTTTTATTTGTGTGTATTGTGAATAAATTATCAACTATTATGTCGTTTATAAAAATAAATACTTAATTCAGATCCTTGAAAAAATTACATAGGGATATAATTAACAAAAGATTGAATATAAAAAATGTCATAATTAATAATAAAAGAACAATGCGGAAGTGCTGGGTACCATTAAAAACTTAAAATTAGCTGTATACAATTTTTATCATGGCAATGTTTATAAAAAATAAAATGCATTCACACGTAAAAATGAGTTCTATTACCTTATTATGTATATTTATGGGTATGCGGTAATACTGCATATAAGTACAATATTACTGTATATTATGGATAATTTATTTTTAAATATAATGATGGTTATTGCGACGTCGGATATGTTGGAATACTACATTGCACTAGAGTTAAAAATGATCACATTTTTCACCAGTTCATTGGGTACCCTTACGCATAATCATTTTATCAAAGAAAGCGAAAATAAGGTAAAATCACGACATAGTATTTGTTAACCGAGTGCAATAAACAATCATAATATATATTTACGATTCTACTACTGTCATTGTTTCCTATGTCAGAAACAACAAAAGGTAGTAGTAAAAAAAAAGACTTTTTATAGTCGTCTTCGGTATCTGTGGTCAACACACGTTCGAGGCGATAATAATATTATATAAATAGCCTATGTGTGCTACGCATATATACTTAATATTAGATAGGTAGCTCTATCACGTGATGCCAATAAACACGTCGACACGTGGACGAGGAAAACGATAGTGAGATAAGAATACCATAGGGGTAAAACAATAAGTTGAGTTTTTTTTTTTGTACGAACAATTTCGTATTTCATGCTTACTATTCGATAGCCATGTTAGTGGGTTAAAAGTAGGAAATCTCCTACAGCCCTTATGTATTGCGAAAAACTAAAGAAATAGCGAGAAAACTTGTATAGCCCAGTTTTTGACCAAATCGATTTTTTTATTTGTTTAAAATAATAATTATAATAGCATTTTCTAGATAAAATATATATATTTTTTTTTAAATATTTAGGTTTTTTGAATAATTTATAGGTATTTAAATGGTCAACTAACAATTTATTTTTACTTACAATTTCAATAGCCATAAAAAACTACAAATATAGTAGCTGCATAACCTTGTTTTACACTTAACTATTATACAACATTTTAAAACATTTCATTTTCAGTTTTATTTTTAACTTGAGTAATTTATAAACTTTTGTGATATTTTAAAGATATATTTTCATATTATAAATGTGTTTTTTTATGTGGATCAAATCAGGACAATTTTAACAAGTTATAAGTTTCTTTTACTGTTATTTGTGTCCAATAATTATTAATATTTAATATCTGTCAAACAAAGTTTGGTTCACTTTATTATTTATTTACTTACACAAGATTTTGAATAATATGCTTTTTTTCCTTAATTTCATTGTATGCAAATAAAATATATCATATTAAGTAAAGCCGGGCTAACATATAATATCTTTGACAGTTTTTTTTTTCTAGACCAACGTTTGAAATATTGACGCCTAGTATCCAATTGCGTATTTTATGCGTTTTTATTGTGTTTGCCAGCGGCCACTCACGGAGACATTGACGCATCGTCTGAAATCGATTTTCGGTGCTCGAGACCCCAATGAGCAACACCTCGACTCGCCTACAGAGTAGCTTTTCCCGTACCATACATTTTGTTAGCCATACCTGTAAAATGAATCCATCCGTGTTTACTTTTAGCAAAGCTATTTGGCCACGATAACGTGCGAATGTGCAATCGGAATTGTATTATATTGACATATTCTTTATTTAAACAAATCATTAAATATTACGTCTAATGTATGGTTTGACAAGACATGTGCTTACAAAAAACTAGAAAAGTCCTGTCAAAAGTTTACCCCTCCAAGTAGATCGTCATGTATAAACGCGATTTATTATTTTATTTATTTATTATAGTTATAGTTATAACATTATAACATTACATTCCTGAAAGTGCACACCATTATTATAAAATATACATGATCCAGAATCTCTATCAAAGCAGTGATTAGCAAAAAAAGCTAGGCTAAAGTACAACAATAATGCCTGAACTGGACGAGACTATATTGTGAGTATTTATACTGAATAGATTCCATGAATAAAAAAAAATGTAAAAAAAATGTAAAAAAAATTTTAGTTAAACATTTTTTTAGGCCTGTAAAGCAACAAAATATGCAATAACTTACGTAATTATATTAAAAAAATATATTAATTAGGTATTTATTAGTGTAAGAATTGTAATTACAACGCTTCAATTCAATTTCTGAAGAAAATTACTTTTGAACATAATATAAAATTTTTAAACAATTACGTATTTCATTATTTTAATATAATTCAGTATTTTAAATTTAAAATATGAGGTAATTAATAATTATATAAGAATAACATAATGGAGCTTAATTGTAAGTTCTAAAACCGTGCCTATAAAATATAATAAAGTAGATAATTAATGCTGAAATTACACGTTACATTGTTTTTGTTACGATTATTCATATATTTCAATTCCAAACGTTATAATAGTCCGGATGCGAATTTTTGCATTAATCAATCACTTTATTTTTTACCTATTAAAATAAAACAAAATAAACATCGGGTTTTAAAGTGGCTTTCCAACTCACTGTGCATCAATGACGTTGTGTGACGTTTATTCAATATAATATTGTACACTACATGTTGAACACTTTTCGTTTTTTAATGAACGACATTGGTGAGTACGGTGGTCAGTGATAAATTTCCTTTAACATTTCATATTTAAAAATAATTTTAAAAATAAGTACAATTTTAATCAAATTATTGTAAAAAGACGGTGGTGTGTTACTGCAGCATAATACCTGTTATTATTATTATTATTTTTTTTTTTTTTTGATTTATACATGATGTGACGTAATGCATAGTTAAAAGTGGTATATTACGGTTTTAACAAAATAATGCTTCAATGAAAAGATTGTTACACTGTGTAAAGTATTTTTTTTTTTGTTTTAGTAAATAACAAGTCCAACAATTTATTAAGAATGTCATAAATTTGCATTTGAAACCATCACGCTATAAGTGACCATAAACAAGCATTATTTTCTTGAACATTTACAAAATGAAACGAAATTCATAATATCTATTATTCTGTCTACAACATGTAATGGCCTGAAATTGAGGGTAAAATATATATTCATAAACATTATAAAACCATAACAAAATGAAAAATTATAGGGAACACACAAATGGAATAATAAAAATGAGATATGAAATAATCAATAACTTTTTTTTTTTTTAATTTTTTGCTAACAATTTCAACACTTTTGTTAAAACATTTTTACTATTCACAAGTACCAATATCAGTAAAATAAATCATTTTGATTGGTAAGTATACCTTATACTAAATGATATAAGTTTATAACTAAGAAATAAATAATCTTATGCTTATGGAAACATACATCATTGTAAATTTATGCTCAAAACACTTGATTACAAACTGTGAAAAACAAACTTAGCGTTATTGGAGATCAAATCTGAATTTCATTACTGTTTAAAAAAAAAAGTTGATCAATCAGTGAAAAAAAAGAGATATGATTGTAGTTATTATATAATATTTATTTATTTATTATCCTTATTACCTATACATAGTTAAATATGTAAATTTTATGTGTAATAATTTGAATTTTGATTTAGATAAAACAAAATTTTCAAAAATGTACTTGCTTACAACTACACGAAAAAAAACAATTGGTTCTCAATTAAAAAAAAATATATATATCTACACAGAAGATACATTAAATACCATTAAATAGTACAAAAATAGAATTATTTAAAAATATGATACTTAAATATACTTAAAAATTAAAGGAATTTGATTAAATTCATTTCTATAGAAAAAAAAGTAGTCAACGTGCTTAACAAATTATTCTTTAAGTGCGAATCTTATAATTAATCATAACATATTTTGCGTTTATATAAAAAAAATAAATACTAAATTCTTATGTAATTTATTCATAAACTATCCACATAATTATAGAGTTACTGCAGAACAAAACGCATATAATATTTATTTATTATAACTCAACCACTACCCTTTCTTAATAAGATATATTTTTCTACTCATTAAACCACACTAAAATAATAGTATAAACATTTTTTTATGGTCAGATTTAATAATAAAAACATTTCACGTAAATTCATTGGACTTCAATTAAAGGTTAATAAAAATATAAAATGTAACATGTTATATTATAATATAATATGTGAAGACATCTTTGTTTTACTATGAAAGCAAAATAAATCTATAACGAATGATAAAAACATTTTAAGAATTTAAATACCATACTCGATAAATACATTTTATTGTGTGTGTATTATAAGCTCAATTAAGATTGGTGAAATAAATAGTATTTAGAAATATTGATTTTGCTTAAATAATATTTTAAATAATAAATCCCTAATGACAGTTATAAATCGGAATCTGAAGTTAACAGTATTTCGTCTATTGCATTACACAATGATGTGCTATTATGCTATGTCAATACAGTTTATTAATTCATTATTAATATGTTTTCTTGGTTACACGTGGTGTATAACTATTAATTTAAATCTTAAATAAAATATAATTTATTTCCCTCGATAAAATTACTGAAAATACTATAAAGTATAAACAATTCTAATTTATAAATAACAAACATATTTGAAAAAAAAATAAAAATTTGATACTTTAAATTTCCTTATTATATTCATTGCTTTATTATTTGTTGGTTCTATATTGTTTTGAAATATATATTTATATTTTTAATTTTTGCACACTTAAATATTTATATTTTTATTTTTCAATAATTTAAACTAAATTATGACCAAACATTTTACTTGTTTTATAATATAGAAAATAATATTTATTTCAATACCATAATATTTTGATCTAATATCCAAATATCCTGAACCCTATGTAATGTTAGCTAAAATCTACCAAAACTATTTTACTTGCTAACCGTAAGGTACAATATTGATTATATTATGTTTTAGAGTAAACTGTATTTAATCGTATGAGTATTATCCTATAGGGGCACGTCTTAGGCTTAAAACAAATACCATAAAAACTTGTACCGTTATATAGGTAGACCCTTGTAGACGGGCGCAAATACAAATATACGGGCAGCTCTTTATAACGGTTAAACTTTGATATCGTTTCTATATCAATATAATATTATGTTTTCCGATAAGCATGTGTATAATACAGCATACACGTCAACAATGAATTAAGATCTGTTTTTTTTTTCAGGGACCCTTGGCACTATGTGTCATTTACAACACTATGTAAATAAACCTTTGAGTTATCTAAGTCAAAAAAATCAGCTAATGTAACCTAAATTGAGAACCAAAACACACCCACTGATGACTGAAATATATGTATTATATACATATATTAATATCTATGGTTTGAGAAAATGAGGAAACTTAAGCTAAAGTTATGTTTTTATTTCATACGATAAATTAAAAAAAAATACATAAATACCAATTACAATAAATAATAATTCATATTATCATATAAATAGTTTAAAAATAAAACAGTAATATTTTTACTGTCCAATTTATTAAAAATAAAGATGAATAATTTCATATCTGAATTAAGTATAGGTATGTCTGACAAATTTAAAATATGTCTAAATTATTAATGTTAACATTTAAAATACTGATACATACTTCACGTAAGTAGTATACATAATATCTACATATTATATACATAATATTTTAAATCTATTTTAAATTTAATAATATACCTTTATATTATATGTATTGGAGTCCAAATATGAATGTATTTATTAGTGCATTAGCAATCAAGTAAAGTAAACGAATTTCTACTCAGTACAATTAATCAATGGGAACACAATTTAAATCAATTATTTAATATTTAATATTCTTACAACGTGCATGCAATTAATCATATAGTAATAATGTAGAAAGTAATAAAAGTGAATAATTTTAAGAATATCTCTAATTTATTATTACTGAATTCCATCACTACTATTATATTTATAATAAAGCTACCTCACATAAATGATTGTATTTGAAATTTAGAATAATAATTATAATAATAATTATTGAATACGTTTAAATATTCAATTTCGTCAAGTTTGAATGCTTATATATATATATATATATATATATATATATATATATATATATATATATAAGGGCAAGTATGTACACTCTGATGTACAACAATAGGTATCGAATGTTTCTCGTAATTGAGTGAGTTTGAAATATAATATTTTTTTATTATTTACATTGATTTGAATCTTTGCTGGTTCGTCAGATTTACACAATTAAAAAATAAACTGTCAAAGGTGTTATTGTTGATAGAGTTATCTATCTATGATTAAGATACATTTTAATTTTGAAAAAAAACAAATTTAAACCTGTAATAGATAGTATCTAAATAAAAAGTAAACTACATTTAATTATTTTCATCAATATTAAATACTAATTTATTGTTTGCAACCAAAAGTTTAAGTTATTTTTCGACCAAGCTTTCCCCGAGATAAATGTTTAAATAATAAATTCGATTGAAAGACTTATTTATTAAGAAAATATATATTACAAAACATTATTTATGACCCATATACAGTATAAATTGAAGTTATCCGGTTAAAATATTAAAAATATTTTTAATCATGATCATACATTTTTTGTCTTTAATTGAGTTAAAAATGTTATACTTTCAATGTCTCTTGAAAGTAAGTTTAAGTAAGTTTTAATTTTAAGTTTAATATTTGAGCTATATGTTTTGCTTCATTTAGTGTTTTGTCAATATATTTATCCCAAAAATTATTCATTACATTAATTATAGAATCATTGAAGGTATTTAACAGCTACATCGATATTTAGGTTATTGTAATAGGTATTACATAAATGCGATCGATATTATTAAGAGTCTTGTCTCAAACATTAAGAATTCTAATTAATTAAACAATTTTTTAAGAATTTATTTATATCTTCATCTTGGTTTTTTTCGATAAAATTTCTTGTTTAAAACTAGCGAAACTTTTAAATAACTTATCTAACTGTGACATTATAGGACGATCTTTGACTGACTATCAGATAAAATAATATTATTTTAATAATATCTATTTCAATAGATACAATATATAGGAGTGTAAATATATGTAAAACTGATAGACATAATAAGGTTTTAAACATAAAAAAAGGTAAACAATGGGATACCACTCTACCTACAGTAAGTGTCAAGTGAGTCACTAAAATGAAAGTTAGGTTAAACACATTTTTATCGATTAACATAAAAAAAAAAAAAAATTAACAAAAATCTAAATTTTTTTTATGCCCATAAATAGCTAGCTTAACAAATAATAAAAATATTTGGGAAATCGTATAATGTATAGAAAATTATAATATAAACATTTGGTAAAAACGTCATATATCTAAAAAACAAGTTTAATTTTGTTTAAAAATGATGATTTTTATATTTTTTTTTTGTTTTTTCCAAATCTTTTAAAAAAGCATTGGTAATTTATAATTTTTTTCTCTTGAATGCACCAATTAGATGAACTTCCATACCAAAAAAATTATTGAAGTTGAACATCAAAGCGCATTATTTCAACTACTTATCGTATAAACAGGTACAAAAAACATACACACACACACATCATTGTAAAATCAATACATTCATCACTCCGCTCAGAATCTAAAAATAAAAGTCTATACCTTTCGTCTCTTTTTTTTTTTTTGAAAAGTAATTTAATTTTTTTGTAATTTCTTTTGTTTCTTTTCTTTTTGCTCCCATTTTTCAGCACCAATAAGTTTTTTTTGTCCATTATTACTAACACAGAAAATACTTTGAAAACATCGACTAAAGTAAGTGCTTTTAGAAATTCTACTGAGTAATGACAGTACCTGGTTCGGTTAAATTTTAGTTCAAAATAAAGCTATCAGGCTGGCCACTATCTAAACTAAAAACCTATAGCTGATAAGAATACAATGTGTTAATGCATTTTATATATAAATTCATAATATATCAATCAATATTAGAAGATGTTTTTGTATAAAATTGTTGTTACAGTGCACCAAAAATTTATACATTTGGTGAGTAGGTGGTTTTTTTCAAATTTGTCGGCGGCAATATATATTTTTAAATTTCAATAATGTAACCAATGATAATTGTGGTTAAAATGCATTCGGTAAAAATTTGATCATAAAACCTTTATTACAAAAGTCAAAGAATGGGTAGGTATTAAGTGGATGTATGGCACCATATAACATAATACTTAAAAACAGCTTATGATAAATATTTTATACAATTATAGATGATATATATATATTACGTTCAACCTTATAGTGATAAGATATCAACCGAAGAAATTTAATAGTTTTTATTATTATTTATGTAAAATAAAATTACTTATTTAAACATTCAAGTGTCTGTTATCGAGGATCCCTTAAATATACGGAACTCGAGCACAAATATAACTATTCAACCACCTTCCCCCCACTATTAAAATTGATCCGTATGACTAAGAAGAGGCTAACATAATACTTCTGTAGAAGCTGTTTAGGCTTCTTTGCTTTCCCAATAATCCGATTTAAGGTTCATTTCCCTTTTCATGCGAATTCTAATTCCTTTAATTGGGTAATATCCGATTACATGCAACCTACAATTAATTACGGTTCCAACAGTTCTATAAACAGAATGATACGCCTAGACAATAATCAGCCTCATTTGTTTTATTAGATTCATTTGTTTTGTTTTTTAATTAATTTTCACGCTTGTTTAGCTTAGCTTATTGCTAAGTAGTTTAGTTTGTTATTAATGTAACAACTGTATGTTTTGTTGTATAGTTATATGACGTTATGCTATCAATATTATATTGTAATATTTTTGATTTTATATCTATAATGTGAATAAATAAATAAATAAATATATAATTTGATTTAGTATAATTTATTTCTGCTGATATTTCAAAACTACCAGGGTAACTTATATTAATCGGTTAAACCACATTTGCAATTATAACTAGGTTTACGATATATTATAATAATATCTTAAAATTTTAATATTTTAAATTGTATTAATTTGATTTTTATGATAAAAATAATTTTATAGATATTTCGTAACATAAATTTGTTTAAAAAAATTAAATATGGACGAACAGATAAAAATCAATTTACCTTTTGAAAATGATATATAAATATATAAAATATTATTAATCTTGAATCGTATAATTATATTAAATTGTATACATTTAATTTATTTGCATTTATTACGTATTTTTGATCATTTATATTCATTTCTGTATTTAATCATTTTATTAATTTAATTAGAAACCGGCCGATGGTATAAGGTTTTTGAAAATAAATACTCAAAATAAACCAATTTGTTTCATTGAGAGCCTGAAATTCATTATAATCATTAAATTACCTAACCGTTTATTTGTGCTTTTGACGAATAGAAATATATAAACTGAATAAGAAATGAAATTAATTACAACACTTAGATATTGTATAAATATAAATAATTTCCTATTAATTAATTTATAATTAATATTTTATTAGTGAAACAAATTATATTTTACCTATTTTTGATTAAAATTCCAGTAATATATTAAACATTTATTGAACCATACCGAGTATCTGTATACTTTTTCTAAATACTTAATTTATTAATTGAATAAATTATCTACTACAACGATAGTTAAGGTACTGGAATAAGAAAAAATGCATTTTGCAAATGACATTCTTGAACATGTTGTGATCTATGCATATTATTTCATATTCGACACGTGTATTAATTTATAACAGCGAAATGCACGTGGTTTTGAATTACAATTAATTTAATTTAATGTTTATGTGTATACATTTTATTATGCAAATTATACTTTTTTTAACGCATAGGTTTAGTTTATATTTTATTTTAATTGCATCATTTGAGACGACGTCGTGTTAAAAAATAATGAATTAAATATAATTATTCATTTAATGAATATTCTATTTGAGTAAATAAATATTTGCACAATATACATAATACATTTATTATTTTTTTATTATTTTAGTAAGATGGTCAATTTTTAACCACGCTTATTTACTTTCTGGTAAAATTAATAATCATTAAACAATGTTTATAAAAAAAAAAAAATAATAATTAAATAATACCTGCATTCAAATAAATAATGTACTTTAGATTAATCTAGTTTTTTAGGTACATTTTTTATTCAATATTCTAACAAAATTATATTTTCAATAAAAATTTATATCAGAAATCATCATCATCATCATCATCAAAAAAAAAAAAAAAAAAAATCCTCTAATATAAACATAACTTCACTAACTTACTATTTAACATTTTGTATACTATTATTATTAAATAGTTTCCAATAAAGTAAATATTTCAATGTATTAAGTGTTCAAAATTAAAGGACAGAATTAGTAATTTAGAAATCATGATACTGAAAATGAATGCCTGGTTAAAAAATTAATATTTTCATACATTAAATATCAAAATATTTTTATTCAAATAGTACCATTTTTATTGTATTTATTACAATGTATAAAAATATATTTATGATATTTATGATATAAATAAGATTTAAGGATTATTTAGAATTTTTAGTTTTAAAATGTCTGCAAATAATGTTAGGAAACTGGATTGTTATATTAATCATATTTAAAAAACAATATGGTAGGTGTACAATAAATTTATTGATTACATACTTACAGTTAAAGTTAGACTCTAATAGTAAAAACTAGAACATATGACAAATAACATAAAAAACATTTTAAATTTTGCTGAAATGTACTATGAGGCTGATTTCAAAACTAAAATTGTATTGTTTTAAATTATTAACAAAATTAAACAAAGAGTGGATTTTTTCAATCAAGTCAATCACGCTTATTTAAATCATAAACCAAATATGTTTACTAAGCATTGTATATATTTAAGTTATTATGCAATGATTTTTTAATGAATGCAAATAAACACATCCATAACAGTGATTTACTCGATTACAAGGTTTAATCGACACCTACTATTATTTAGCACAATGATTTACTCGGTTTATTATTTTAATAAAAGCCATTCATTATTAATTTTCATAATTTACTTTTGATTTTTAAATAAACTAATTACCATTAAGGATAAATTTAATCCTTGGATTTATCCAGTGAAAAAAAAATTGGATATTAATCAATTCTGTAAAAACTTAGGATTTTTAATGGAAGGAATATAATGTTTTGTTTGTTGGTTACTGTTTATAATTTTATCTTTAGCTATCGATTCAGTTTATAAAAAATAACAGAAATAAATCATATGTTTTTAACTGCATTAATAATTAATATTTTACTGAATTGTTTATTGAATTAATCAATTTACAACACAAGTCATGTGTTAATAAATTTTAGTATGCCTTTAACAATATAATTAAGCTGTTATTATAATAATTTGCGTCTCGATTTTTTCTTACAGTGATTTATCAAACATTTAGTTGTAATTTAAATTTAAATAATTTGGTTAAAGCTTCAAGGGTAGATACCATTGACAAGTAAGTTATTATTTTAATTGGAATTTAAAATTTACTATAAACAAATGCAAATAATTTTTAATTGGTTAAAGGCAATAAAAATTCACTTTCTGAAGATTTATTCCATACAGCAATTGATTTTAACATTCTAATGATATTTTAATATTACAAAAAATTATATCAATTTAGGTTATGTAAATTTGTCATTATAAATGGCTAGTTTACTACTTGCATAGTCCATTATTTTATTAAAATAATTCAAAATGACAACAATTCACTAAAAAAATTAGTGTATATTAGGTTAATGGATCCTCCAGTATACATACTATTCTGGTACATAAAAAATAAACAACAATCTGAAGTCTCGTGCAAACTGTAAAGTCATATATTATATAATATTATGATATATTTTGTACTCTTTTGATCAGATCTTCTCCTCCGTAATATGATAATCTATGAAAACACAAAAACGACGTGGCAAAGGAAACATCACACAAAAAGAGTAAAAAATATTACCGGTCTTTATACTTTATATATTAGGTACCTATTACACATAGGTTTTAGAATAAAAGAATGGTCTCTTGTATGATATTCGTAACAATAATGCTTGCAGTAAAACAAAGGAATATAAATCATTGTTTTCACCTTTGTTTGGCTTACTTGTTTCATTCATAATTTTAAAATAATTTATTCTTAAAAATTATAAATTTTGATGAATCATTTGCATATACTTAGCGGAATGGTGTATTATAATTTATAATACTTGCATAAATATCAAAAATGTCTACCAGCAGTGTTATAAATATAGTATGAGGTAACTATATAGTAATGACACTATTATTAAATACCAAAAAGGTGTCCGCTGAAATTTATCATTTATGAGGTGGCATAACGATGATTTTATTCCCAAAAATAAAACTCTGTGAAATATCGTTTAAATAAATTAAATCTCAAATCTTAAATTAATGTAATGTAGGTAACCATTAAAAATAATTATAAAACTGCATATTAAACGATTTTATAATTTATTCTTTTTTGTGTCTTCTATTAATTGTACAAATATTTAATCCAAAATATGTTGTGTAAAGCTGTATGCAATTTATCAGTCATATTTAATTTCTACAACGATCAGTATAAACTAAGCAGGCAGTATTTGCCATATTCATTAGGTATATTTAAGTTTGTTATCCTTATTAATTACATGTTTTCTGTGGTGGGATCTATTAACAATAACAATTAATTTAATTTAGGAACTATATGAACTACAATTGTTTTTATTTAAACTTTAAAAGTGATCAAAAATATATAAATCAAACTAGGTGGCATCATAAAAATATAGGTATAAATAGGAGAATTTATCTATTTAATAAATTATTATTTGTTGGTATCATCCAGTGCAAAATTGGTATTTATTATCAAATTTTACAGATATATTATTAGTGTACATGTTTAGTTAAGTTTTTATATATGCTAACTTTTGCATTCATAGTAAAAAATAAAATATTCTAAGAGACGATCATAAAAAATCATATTATTACTCTATATTATAATATTTATTGGATTGGCAATGTATATATTCATCAGTCATCACTAGATACGATTTAATAACATTAATATAGTGATAGGTAAGTAATATATAATAAATTATTTTATTACATTTTTTATACATTCAAACTACCTTCAAATAGACCTCTATAAGACGGAAATCTTCTTACATCGGAAAATAACAACGGCCCCGTATAACTTATACCCCGTGTATTATTTTAGTCTACCTATAACGAAAACTTCTTTTAATAATAGTAAAATCAGTTGGTACCGAGCGATTCCTTTATAATAATAGGAGGTTTTACTGTGTTTAAAATGCATTGAAATACATCATGTTATTACAAGTTTGATAGTATATGATAATAACAATATGACTGACAACAATGGTAGATAGTAATTTAAAAATATCAAATCCCCTACCTACCTGTTCGTAAATGTTGTTAATTCGTTTCGCCAGAACGTATTTTATTGAGTTTACTTCAACGTATTCCAAGTGCATTATGAGGAAACGAGTCTTAACGTTCCATTCGTATACGGTTATTCGCGCATACACGCATAATAATATATAAAACTAGTACTCGAAAGGCAAAGTTTTCCAGACCAGAACGCTTTAAATGTGTAATCTAATGTTATAACTTACGAACATGATCAAGTATAAACGAAACATAAATACTATACAATAATAATACGTTTAATACGATTTATTATTACGACATATTATATGACTACCGAGCCTTACCGGGGGGGGGGGGGTAGTATATTATATAAATGTTACTGGTTCGGAAAGGGAAAAGGGGCCTCGGGAACGATCAAATAGCCTTAGCCGCCAAATATTTAATGATAAAGGCTTTAAAATAATGGTGAATCGTTTCAATCCCGAGTATCGCGTTAAGAATTAAATGCAATTTCAGCACATCGAGATAGACGCATTATAATATAATACCTTCGGACTATAAGGTAAAAGAGTTTGATATAACGAGTTTGATATGGTGATATTTTCGTAAAAGCTGTAAATGTATGAAAAGTAAATAAAAATAATTTGTATAATATGGCAACATGAAGTGTAATTTGATCCTAATCCGGAAATTGTCTCATCCTTATGTATGAATGGCTTCCACATGTATAAGTACATTTGATGGATATTATGGTCATTTTTTTCAAACCAATCGTAGCACATAAAAGATCATATTATATCACTGAATAAAACTGTAGTAAGTACCTACTTAAGTTAGATGGATTTAAATTTTGAAATCGGGTTTTGATTCATTTACAATTGAATTACGTTTTTATGGAGCGATTTTTCATACTACTATTATATAATTGTTTATACTATAAATTAGAATAAAAAAAAAAAAAAAAATAAAAATATCGTCAGTTTTTTTTTTTGGCAATTAGGTCTAAATATTACGTAGGACTTAACTTGACAATTTTATTTCCGTATATAGATAAAATTTTATAATATATTATACATAAAATCAAGATCCGACACTCGAGGGTAAGGGGGTAATCCAAGTAACCCAACCATTTGGTTCTGACTGTTTCAGGTGTAATAATATTATAAAACAAATACCTCAACAGATCCTAAGAAATATTCGCATAACAAAACTGTAAATATAGGTGTTAGTGAATTGTTTACGGCGATTTTTGGCTGCAGGTGTACGCGTTGCATCGCTTCTCAGAAATTCGCGTATAAATCACGCCATTTGTATATACGTATTTTAAGAAGCCATAATTCTCAGTTTGATGCGTACCTATATTTTACTACTTGAGTTGACAATTTATTTATTCGAAATCGGGCGGATAATTGAAAACGATTCGCCGCGTAATAGGGCAAGTGCCACGGGATTTACTTTCCAGAACGATAGTGTCGAAATGAAAAATAACTTCGTTAACTGTGGGGCAGGTAGTTGTCGTGGTAAACGATATTTTTTTTTCTATGCGTAGACGTCTATATTATACATCGTATCAATTTCATCGCACAACCCTTTCTTGAATTCGGTAATAAAAACTGTCACGAAATGATAAATGATTAGGATATGGCAGGTACCTAGGTAACATAATATAATTACAACAATCAAAATAAACGAAGTACTGCACTGCAAGGGCCGGATTAAAAATGGGTGGGACAGAGGACATTTAGCCCCCGAACGTAAGTTTTTTTTTTTTTTAAGTGAGTAGAATCTTACAGTATTTTTTTCTATTGTATAATTATACAATTATAAACGATTGAAATGAACAAAACATATTTATTTTGTACTAGAATATTACATTTTGGATTTGTATAGCAATATAATGTACTTATGATTTTATCTGTTATTATAGAATATTACTTCTATAATTATTTTGAAGTGAAATTCAGATCATTCAAAATTTATTAGTGTACCTACAGAATAACATGTGTATTTAAATATAAACATACGAGGTGATTCATCAAGCATACTAGAAAATCTCCTTGTTTGCTGCAAATAATTTAGTGGGTCATTTTTTTAAATATTTTGACATATTAAAATTAAAATTTGGAACGTGTAGTTTTTGAGTTATTCAAATATTTATACATCATAGATAATATTCCTTAAAAATGGTTTTACAATAATATAAAACAGATAAAATATTGTATCTAATATTTATCAAACTTGAATCATTTTTATAAACTACTAGCTGTCCCGCCCTGCGTTACCTAAGCCAAATATTAAGTTAAGATTAACCTGCAGAGATTTATATGCATTTAAATCATCTAGGTAGGCAATCCACTGCATTAGTTTACGGAAAATATGCAAGCAGTAAATTATCAGGTAGACAATCCACCTATGGTGGATTGCGGACCCCATGAAGTACGTAAGTGAGTGAAATCAGAATTAGGTATAAAAAACATTGCGATGGTTACCCGTGTCGAGGATTTGTTTTTTTTCAATAAATTTATTTACAGAAATATTTTTATGATAATGTATTCTTACTAATTATAATAGTTATAAATATGTAACCATTGGCAACCTTATAAATAAACAGAAATTGATGGTATAGCAACCATTTATAAACAAATATTTCCATCGTAAATCTCAAAATCCCTGTTTGAGCATCTCCCGGGATTGGATTTTTTCAAAATTTTCTTTCGTAAAAACCAACTCCTGGAAATTAGGAACAATCGAAAAAAAATTGAGCGAAATCAACCTAACCTTTCTCAATTGATAAATTGTTATACATGTATATATATATATATATATATATATATATACATATAGAAAATATTGATAGATTAATATAAATTACTAAACAATTATAGTCAACAAATTATAGTCTCCATAATTATAGCCTCCATATCTTTGAAATACATTGCTATGAACCTATTATCAGTACTAAAGTATTATTAGAGTATACAAATTTAAATAACTCAAAATTTTATACTTGAAAATACATTTGAAATAACTTAATTAATAAATATATATAATAAGCATGCTTGGTAAATCACTATGTAAATAGTAGTATGTTTATATCTATATTAATAAAAGGCAACGTTTGTATGTGTGTGTGTGTGTGTAACCGTTTAACAGTCAGATATATCAGAATTGTGGTTTTGAAATTCTATACATAGTCATATACCCGAGGATGTGCACCTCGAAGCCAAATGTTTAAATTTTGCATTTTAAAGAGGGACTCTCATGCAGGGATTTTTGGCTCATGAAAATCGAATATAGTTTTGTTTATTTAAATAGTTGGTTATAGATTTTATATCTATTATAATTAGTAGAAACAATGCATATAAAAATGTTTACAAATATATTTTAAATGTAGTTTGAAATATATATATATATATATATATATATATTAAAATTAAATAGGTATACTTACTAATACAATTACAATATAGTCACTTTTATGATTTGCTTTCCCTTTTCTAGACATATTTTTGATGTAAATACATAAAGACGAATACCAATCTTAACGATATTGGATTTACGTCGTATGGCATAAGCAATCGTTGAATCTGTTTTCAGTTTTTTGTGTTAACATTAAAAATATGTTCAGAATAAATTGAGAAGTGGAAAATCATAAAATTAATCGTTGTAATTAAGTTTGTATTATATATTTTTACTGAAACAAAATGAATAACGGTAGGAAAATATATTAACCTCATTAACATTTACTTGTATTTTATATTTAGGTAAAAAAAAACCCAAATAACCGTGTTAAAAATCTGTGAAATTTATATTTAACGGAGTCTAAGGAGATATAACATGGGCATTTAATATATCACAGACAACGCTGTACAGGATCAGCTATAATTGTACATAAATTATTATAAATATTTATATTTTAAAGGCAGGAAAAATTCCTGTTTCAAAGCTCAAAATGTATGAATCCAGTATTGTGTACAATGGCTATACTAACATTTAATAACACTTTTATCATAATTGCCTACTCTTCTAGAAAATTGCACCGTTGATACATTATCTCAACACTAACGTTGTAAAGTGATACATGACGACAAGACGTGCATATTATATTAACTATAAGCACATGATTGTGATATGATAAACATTCGATCATAAAAGTTTGTAACATTGTTATGATCGAAGTTTTATAATGACTGTTACCTACAATGACAAAGTTCATTTCGAGTTATTTCCACACAATATTATTATGAAACTAATAATATACTATGTCAATACCAAGGTAATATGACGTACCATATACCTACATAATATTATTGCATAATGCATATTTTAGTAGTAATCTTACAAAACATCATAAAAATATATTATCTATCTTTACTCGCAGGTTTTATTTAATGTAAAATTGTAATCGCAAGTTACCAAATTATATTATCATTGTGAAATTTTTTCACATGGATTGAAAAATAAATATGTTTAATTTTATTTTTAACGACATGCCTGAAATGTTTACGGTTCACTTTCTTACCAATAAGGTAGGATAATAAATATTACATATATAATAACAAATTTAAATAATTAAATAATTTTTATTTAAATTATAATTTTATTTTGCATCGATATTTATCATTTCATCGAGAATTTTTTTGTGGTATCTTTTGAGCCAAACGTTTTTATTTATTTATAAAACTATGATTGCGTGTTAGATTGGTAATTGAGGGACTTATATATTTCAGATACCTCATAGTATTATTATAATATTAGTTATTAAATACCTCTCCCACCAATAAAGTTGAGTTATTAATTGCAATAATTATCGTTTTCATTGCTAAATTATATTTATTTTTTTTATATTAAACAAAGGACTTTGCAGGTTATTTTTTTATATGTTATAAAGATGTAGATATATTCCATTAGCTTAAGTTATTTACACGTAAATATAATTTTGAAAATAAATTGGGTGTACAACTCACAGTGGTAAACATTAATAGAATATAACTTATATGTCCGATTCAAATAATGCCAATCAAATATAAAATACATTCATTGCATAAAAAATAAACCATACGTATTTTTTTAAAAGTAATTTATAGTGTTATATATTTATAAATTAAGAGTATAAAAAAACTCACTTAGCTTTCTTTCGTTTTATAATAATAGATTTACGTTAATGTGTTAATATTTTTATTATTATATAAAATGATAAATTGTCTGTTTTTTTTTTGTTCTGTGAACAAAACCACTTCTTTCACGAATGCATAATATGGATAGGCACATTAACTTGTAATAACAAACAAAATATTTATCAAGGGCCATTATTCCTCAGAAATATCTAATGTATACCCACTTCAGTTCTCCATAAATGAATCAATAAATTACCTAAAACCTTTTTAATTATTCAGCTCAAGATCCATTAATACATAATTGACACGTGTTAATCACATTACTTACGTAAAAATGAACTTTTAACGATTATTCTTTTGTTCTGAATAAAAAGCGGAATTAATGGAATAAATTATTTAAAATAACGAGGACATTTTATAATTTCCGCCTTGGATTTTTTGAATCTTCCTAATAATATTAAACAGTAATTTTATAATAAAAATAAAAAAAAATAAAAACACTCAAATTAACCTATTTCCTTATCAATCATAAACAATAAAGTTGTAAACATATTAAAAATATAAATATTTCTCGTCAATGAATCCAACACCAATTACAATTAAGTGATAATGTATTTAGATATAATATTTGATTTAAAAGGTAATAACTAGAGTTCAGATTTTGTAGC
The DNA here is from genome assembly GCA_014851325.1 of Pentalonia nigronervosa. Classification (NCBI taxonomy): domain Eukaryota; kingdom Metazoa; phylum Arthropoda; class Insecta; order Hemiptera; family Aphididae; genus Pentalonia; species Pentalonia nigronervosa. The sequence goes on from JACXSJ010000730.1 coordinate 150,141, forward strand.
TATTGAACCTAAAAAAAGCACTGAAAATTATTTTAAAAAGATTAAAAAAACTTTCATATAACGTATTAATTTTATAGCACAATTTTAATGCATACGACTAACTATTGCAGATTAAATTTAAAGTAAAAAATTCTAAATAAAAAGATCTGAAATAATATACAAAAATAGAAAAAAAATCTAAAAATGATTATGATAATATATAATCAAACATTAATAGATAAAATTGATTGAGCTAAATTGGCACACATAAGATGTAAAAAAGGTCGGCAAGTGCGGTACTGCTCTGTTCTACAGTGGGTGTCAAGTAATGTTATGTGTTTGTTAAATTTGAATTCAGTAATAAAAAAATATTGTATACGAAAAAGAAGTCTAAGTGAAAACGTTCTGTCTATATAACTAAGTGTATTTTATGATATTATTGATATTAAAATAATTCATTTTACTATTAATAAAAAAGTAGGTTGAATTAGTTATTGCAGAAAACATAGTATTTGAAAATTTAATTGAATGTATAAAATATAATAATATACTTTAAAAGTTTCAAGCACCCACGAAAAATATTTTTAAATTACAATGAAATAAATAATATCATTATTCTTCATTTAAATATCAAATTTCTTCAAAATTTGAAATTAAAATGTCTTTAAAAAATTATTTTTTTAATATATTTTTTTTGATTTTTTGGTTACATTAATAAATACTTATGAAAAACCTTATTATATTTTTTTAATCCTTAGCTATAAAAATTGATTATTTAATAAATTATTAATTACTAAATAATTAGTAAAAATTTAAAATTTTGATGAATTTGGTCAAAATTTGAACTTTAAATGTTTATAAAAAAAATTGTGCATTTTATAAATTCTTAACCACAAAATAATTTTAAAATGTTCGATATTTTCATGAAAAACTTTGTTTTGAATTTTCAATCCTTAGTTATAAAAATTAAACATTTTATAAATTTTTAAAAACAAAATGATTTGCAAATGTTCGATGATAAATGTCAGTAATAATTTAATGTTTAAATGCTAATAAAAAAAATTGTACTTGTGCATTTTTATTATTTTTAATTTGCTATTTTATTAACTTATAAAGAATCTTGTATTAAATTTTTAAAAAATTTGACCTAACGAAATTTTTTTTATCGTTATTTAATGAAAAAAATGATGAAAAGCGAAAATTGTATAGGCCTAAAATTAGCTCAATAATTGTCAAAATATTTTTAAACATTTTTGGTGTATAGAAAATGATAATCTAAACATTTTGTCAAAATGTCAAACGTTTTCAATTATTACTTTTTGAATTACATCAAAATAAAAAAATCGTTCCGAGAGAAAACGGATGAATATCCAATGTCTAATTTCAAACGCCCATAAAAAATTACTTTTACTTTCCGGTAATTTTTTTTTTTTAGAAAGGTTAAAAACTTATAAAAATACTTGTATTGAATTTTCAAATGTTAAATTTAAGTAGAAAAATTTTTATGAATTTCCTAATAAAAAAAAACTGCAAAATTTCGTGATTTTTACATATTTTCTTGAAATTTCAACTTCAGATGTTTATAAAAAAAACTATTAAAGAATTATGTAAACTTTTTTTTAAGTTTCATTTACAAATTATGAAGAACCTTGAATTAAATTTTCTAGTTTTTTAACTGATTGAAAACATTTTTATTGATAATAATAAAAAAAATAAGCTAAACCTAAAAATTGATTGTACCTATAAATAGCTTAAAAAAGTCAAAATATATTGAATATTTTATTGTGTTTTAAAATTATTTATATAAACATTTTGTAAAAATTGGATATATTTACGATTATTATTTATTTTGTTACACCAGAAATAAAATCATTTTTGTCAAAATTATCCTTTGTAAAAAAATTCTAATTTTTTTATTTTTTCCAGTGCGTTTAAAAACAATTAAGAAATGTTTACTTTTGATCTCCTAATGTACCAACTAGATTCACTTTCCTATTAAAAAGGTTGTTAATGAAGAAAATTGGAGATTTTTTTACTTCCCTAAAACGTGATGACAGTCATAATAAAAATAATAAAAAAATAAATAAATAAATAAAAATATATACAATATTGTAAAATTAATATATTTATCACTTCGTTCAGAATCTAAAATAAATAATAGCTTTAAAATATTTACATTGTATAGATAATACTAGTTGATTTTTGGCATTTTAATTTTTAAAAAAAAAGCTAAAAAAACTAAAACAAACAAGAACAACACACTCAAAGTCAAAAATATATAAAAAATATATTTTGTATTTTATTCTACTTAGTATATACTTAATTTAAAGCTACATAGCTTTATTCATATTTAATCGATAAAAAAAAAATCAAATCCCCGTAAAATCCAAACTTATAATTTAAATAAGCTAGTTAGGTTTTTGTTTTTTGTATAAATGATAATAAACCATTTACAAATTAAAATCAAATTTCGGATTATATATTTTTATAATATTTTTTTTAAGAGCTTAATATATATTATAAAAATATATAAAAAGATGTAGTATTTCGGTATTTAAAAATAATCTTATGAATTATTTCCTATTAAAATAAATATTAACGTTATAGACTGTAGTTGAACCGATGAGTTGATATTATAAGCCATGATAGTACACAAATTATCTGAAAATTATTTAGGAGTAAAAAATAATAATGAAGTAGTTATTACACAAATATTATTAATATTATTTATGTTAAAAAAATCTATAAAAATTTAAAGATCTTCAATTTTTTTTTTTTTTTTATGGTGAAAATTACAATACAAATATTTATATAAGGTAGGTTAAAAACTTAAAATACATTCTGAATAATTACAATATTACATTGTTATTCGGAATACTTTCTGTGTGTTTTCTAATGATTTGTATGTGATTTTCAATCGTGTTACGGCGCACTAAAAAATATTAGAGTACATTTACCGACCACAGTAATGTTTGCTTTCCAACTAAAAAATGAAAAAAAAAAACACCCATCATGGCACGGCATGGTCCTGCTGGCAATACATATTATATAGTTTCCTTGCTGCGTTCAACACAAATGATGTGATGGCATTACTGCAAAAAAAACATTTCGACGCCCAGTCACGGTTCACTCGATTTGTCCGTGCCGTAAAACTTTATTTATTTATATTTTGGCTCAGAAAAACAATAGGTAAAGATATTTTTACGGCGATTCCGGCATCACACGGGGAACGAAACCCGTACCAAAAACCGCCTCGTTAACTCTAAATGAGTATATGAACATACACAGCGATCGCCAGAAATTTTTTTCGGTTTCACGCCTCTCTTATAAAACGTCATAATGTTTATGTTTATTCAAAATCGTAATTGATACATACCTATATGCATACAATTTATATACAGCCATCATATTATAATTGCACGCCCATAAACGAGACGTAAGAAAGTTTCGTGAGTACGGAGATCCTCCTTATAGGTACATATATAATATTAAATACGAAAATACACAAGATAACCAGAACTTTACAATTCACGACTTATTTCATAGAAACATAAAAAAAAGAGAAAAATCTACAAAATCAAAATGTAATACAACACAATTATCTTAAATACTTGAAATTTTTTTTTTTTATATACATAATTTTAGCAGGATTTCAGCAGAATTATATTATCTATTCGTTAGCCAAAACGAGCAATATTTTACTTGAATAGAATAAAACCGAATTAGTATAGTAATGTAATGTTTCAGAAAGACATTGCATTGATGTCATGCATCAAACGATAATTTTCAAAACATCTTCGTACAACATGTTTTGTACAAGTCACATACCTTGTATGTTTAACTTCCAGAAATGTTAACTTGGCATTTTTTAACTCTAAATATATATATAAATATGCATAGCGATGGTCTTAGATTTTTTTGGTTAACACTCTTTTTTTATAACATATGATGTTCGTATCTACTAAAAAATCGTATTTGATGAACCTGTATTGTACATACAGCGGTCATGACATGTTTGAATACCCATACACGATATGTATGAAAGTTCGTATAAATACAATAGCTTAACATAAACTCTATTAATCCAATCCTTAGATCATTTATTTAAGATTCTACTACGATCTTCGAATCACTCGGTTTATGTTGACGGTGTGGCGTCAGTTGGCCGTTATTGTTTAACTACTCATCATATCGCGGGTTTGGTTACTCTCCTGTATGTTTCCGCCGATGTATCGTCAGATGACTGTTATTACTGAACTTCTTGACATACACATACCACGATTTCTCATCTGTGTGTATTCGGTAAAAAATATTCCATTATATTATGTTTTTTAATCACTTAAATGCATTACAAGTATAATATTTATAGGTATGCTTTCTTATTTAATTTTCAAAAGTTTACCTCCAAACTACACTTAAAAAGGTATATTAACCTCTCATACTAACACCAATCACACGTTATACATAATATATGTATACTGCAGGTTCGTAGAAAATAATGACGAGGGATTACATAAAAACCGTTAACGTGGTTTATACTGTCTTGTGGTATAATATATTTTGATGTATCTACTGTTTGATTATAATTTATAACAGGTAAATCCTACTTATAGTGGGGTTGCATACACAATCACGAAACATTCAATGAATCAATAATGAGCTAATGGTGCCTCAATTATAATTTAGTGGACTATTACCAAAGTCTGTTATATTTTAGTGAACAATTGAATCAATAAACGTTTTATGCAATTCTGCATTAATCTTGACCGTTCAAATGTCACTCTTGTATTGTGGTTCATTAGGAAAAGTTTTGAATATTTAAAATGTTTTGATAGGATTTTTTTGAAAACTAATTTGTCCAACAACTTATATTATGTATTTCTATATCAATGATTTTAATAATTAATATATTCATTTGAAAAATTAATTTTAAACAATAAAGTCAAGTATAATATTACAAAACAGATTTTATTTATCTGTAAAAACCTCATTAAAAACCATAAGATCTAAAGATCTTATATGAATCCTCTGTGTATCGACGTTTGTATCAACTCCATCAGACAATATAGAAAAATATTTTGCACTGTATATTCATCACACTATGATTTATGTGTATAATTAAAGTAAAATTATCTAATATAAAATTTAAAATAGCAAACTTCATGTATATGCTGCATTTTTTCCCGATTTTATAATTTTAAAGGGAAGTATTAAGTAGTATAAATAAAAGAAAAAAATATTAGTAAATATACATACGGTATTGTAATAATTCTCGTGTTTTAGAACATTTTGCATTCCATTTCATATATATATATATATGTAATACTATATAGCGATGATTTAATACTATAGGCCATTCAAATAATTATCGATCATTGAATGAACTTTTTTTATCTTTTGTGTTAAGAGCTTCTATATAATATAATTTATAGAAATAATAACTATAATTAGAAATATAATTTTTATTTTTTACATATATAAGAAAAATTGTCATGTATAGAAAGTAAACGAGCGCTTGTGTAATGTGTGTTAAGGGCTTAATATGTATTTATATAATATAGGCTTACTCGCAAAAAAAGGGTCAATTTAGAGTTGAATGTGAACGAGGCGAAGATATGATATTTAGGTTTTTTTTGTATTTCAGTTTGATGGAGGAAAGATATGAAAACGATGTCACAAAAAGACGGGCATCATGCCGTAATCCTATGTCTGGGGGTTAGCTTTGGTTAGGATTATTTTTATCACTCCTTCAATTTTTCACGGGAGGCTATTTTTCTGGAATTTTCTTTTTCCGCACCCATCAACGTTTGTTTTTCTTGTATTTTTTTATTGATAACTATTTCGGTAGTTTCAAGCATCAGAGTTCTCGGATTTTTTTTTTATGGTCGAGCGACGCACATGTTTTCTGCACAAGCTGTCTAGGGACCAAAAGTTTGAAACTCCTCTGGGACGCAAAATGTCATTCAATTCTGCGTGTTACACGTTTTTCTACTTTTTCTTATTTTTTTGCTCAATCATCATGAGCCCTGAGTTGTGTAGGTACGTATAAATTTTAAAATCAAAATAAATTAGCATGCGACATGTTTTTTACAATGCTCTTAAAAACATACATAATTATTTTTTTTGCACAAATGCCTTAGCGCTTAGCCATAATATTATAAAGGTAAAAAATATGAATTATATGAATTTGTCATCCTGTTTACTGCTGTTGGATATCAACTAAGCCCTAAAGTTATGTCAGAAAGTCCGAATATCAAATGTCGTGTTTCTGGCTTGTGAACGAAAGACTGTTCATTTTTAGAACCATTATAATTTATAATGCTTTTCACTTGACGGGAATAAATATAAAATCATCCTGAGTCAGTCACTAAAGTAATATCATTTTAAAACGCACATGTTAACTTTTCGAAAGCTTCTTAATGATGGTTTATTATTTTTTATTAATTTTAAATGCAACTAAAACTAATTTAATCTAAGAATGATTAGGATCTTCACTAATTGAAACGATAAGTTCATAAGATTGAATAAATTTATTTTAACAGAAAATAATATAAACAACTTATAAAAAAAGATTTAAGAATCTATGGTAATTTAACTCAAGTATTTGATACACTATAAAATATTTGTGAAAATATAATAAAACATATTTTAAAATATTGTTATACGTACGAGTATATGCAGGATTAAATTATTAACTTTAGTACTATGAAGTCATAAAAATATACTATCATATATATTTTAAGGTGGCCTTCGACATTGTTTGTATATATTAAAAATTGTTGGTAAGACATTATTAAAATGTAGTGATACTGATAAAACAGCACCATTAAACCTATTTTATCAAATTGTTTGTTGTATATTAATTGTATTTTTTTATTTTTCAGGATCAGGTTGGTGAACAATTTTATTTTATACATCTATATTCAACAACATATCTGCCTATATATTATGATAAAAAAATCTGCGATTAGTAAGTAGAATGTCATTTCAACAAACTCACTGTAAATGAATAATTGCGTTATGGTAAATAACACAATACCCAGGGCGTTTGAACGAAAATGGGTTTGACATGTTCTTTTTTTTTATCAAGTTTTTAAAATTGTACACCTTATTTAAATAGCATCGAGTAAAGTGTCATAAATAAAGAAAAAACTATTTGTAACAGTAGGCATTTATGTTTAAACAAAGTTGTACCTGTTACGATTAAACAAAATATAATAATCATTGGTACATAATAGAAGTGGAAGTACATTGTACGTCGAGTTATTTCAAAATTAAGTATACATTTTATGTAGTAATCAAAATACAATTAATATTATTAAGTTTTATAATTGGCGAGTATGAGTATAAATGTAATTGATATTAAACCGACCTAATGCCTACCGTGTAAGGGGATGACTTAATGCTTAAATTCTATACGTCGAGGATTTTTTAAATTGTTTATTTAATACAAATCCCAAACGATATAGAGTTGGGAAGATACACACAAATCGTAATAAAATCATAATAACTAATCATCGCTATTCAAATACAATACATATATAATATTGCATGTTATATTGTAATATCATTAATAATAATTTTTATCATTCGATTATAATATTATACAATAATCGCATTACGGCGGAGGATCGTTTGCACATGAGCTGTGATCGGATGCGTTCATATGGAATGAATAAAAATCCTTCCGTAATAAGTGCCTAACATTATTTTTGTAATGACTTTAGTTTTGCTTTCGGCGAGGCGTTATGGGATAAGTTTTTCGTAAAAACCGCGTGCGAATGCATTAATAGGGTCCGCTTGTGTACGCGTTTCGACGGTATATGCAAAGCAGTGTGCAGGACTGCATGAGTACCTACGGTGTAGGCAGAGGGGTGGGATTAGCCTTTCAAAAATCTAGAAAACTCACGACCCAATTTCACTCTCATCCCGTCAAAAACCACCCCGTCTATTGTTGGCAAAATAAAACGCTTCTGTACGTAGACTCGCTATTGTTATATTAATATTAACGCTCTGAGTGCATTTTGATTTCATCCCATATTATTTAACTCTCTGGTTTATATTATAATATATTATTATGCTATATAGGTAATATAATTAGTTAAAATATACTATAAAAATTAAATAGTTAAATGTTTTATTTTTTCTATTGCTTTTGTTAAAACACGATGCTGAAAACAGTCGTAAGTGCTGCGACGAATGACGATTGGATTAAAATAATGCACGTTAGTAAAAAACCAGACCATTCATAATTATGAGACTTTGTCGAAATGGAAAATTCATCCGACTCGTTGAATATGTACGTTAACGATTGCGATCGCTTACGTCGGAAGAGGGTACTGAGAACCGCAGCAAGCCGTCAGAGAGGGATTTTTTGGCACTCGCTGCGGCAGTTGCTCTGTCCACGGTGGAACGAACGATATTATTATTATATTTGGTATCCCGGAGTGAAAAAAACTCAAAATATGACGGTGGCAGTAGCTAGTGTAAAAAAAACCACAATCGCACGTGTTTGCGCGCAGTAAGGGAAACGGTAAAAAACAAAACAGCAACGGAACAAAACAATATTAATAAAAAAAAAAAAAAAATGTACGCAAACACCGTGGCTGTGGCATGTGATCGTCGGACAAGGGCCGAGGCGCGTGCAGTGCAGGTCTGGCTATAATAATAATAATATGCATATCACACACGATGATAAATGTTATTGGAACTACCACAGATGGTCCTATTTAGCTCGTGCACGCGTAAATGTAGTGTGCGATACGTAAACACATATTATTGTACGGTTTGGTGTGTGTGCGTGCTCGTGTATATTTTATTTCCGGTCGTCTGATAACTTATTGTCGGCGGCAGTTGTGACACGATCGTATTTTTACGGGACCCGTTTCCCGGCCGCACGCGTATAAATCTTCCGACACACTGGCGGCAGTGGGTTGGAGTGTTTTTTTCATTTTTTTCTTCTCGTACATTTTTTTTTTTTTTTGTTAACTACGTACACCGACGGCCATCGCGCGCCGAACGTGTCGTCGGAAAAGCCGTTTCCGACCGCAAAGTGCATAATACACGTTTAAAAACGAAACGTCGGCATCGACCGCACGCGCATACAATAGTTTGATATTGCTTATAATATTACACTTTTGAATGTATATTATTATCCGTGTATTGTATGTGTACGAAATGTACGCGTGAATATTGCAGTTTCAGTGTGTACGTATGCGCGTGTGTGCGGGAATAGTAAAATATGCCATCGAAACCATTTTTTATACCGCAGCGCTTAGATACATATGATGAACGGAGATAGAATTTTTTTCTCTATATCGAATCGGTATTATTATATTTTAATTAATATAATATTATTATATTATAGACACAATACGGTATATAAGTATAACGATCTGCGTGTTCGACAGAAACATATTATTATTTAGAATTTTGTAGGCTAGCTTCCCCTCGGGTACATATTTAACTTTTTTTATTCTATGAAGTTCCTATTTAAAATAAGTAGGTATCCACCCACTAATATTGTTCTCGTGTCAATTTGGCTCAACCCCACATCAACACGGAGACATCAAACCCAGTTCATAAAAGTACATCAATTATTCGTTAATTATGAACGAATCTATCATTAAAATACCCATCCCAACATTTATACAAAGCGGTTGTTTCATAAAATAGTTATTCACGCTACCATAGTGCATGGCAAATTTTACATTTCCCTAATTTTAATTCAATGTTTAAAACAATTTAATCTACTTATTACTTAATCTAAAATCGTAGAAATGTTTTGAGAATGTATATTTAAAACAAATTAGAATAATCCTATAATAATTCCAAAGAATTTATGCAAGAGTCATTAATGGACGATCTAAGATTTAATTTAACTCTTCTATAAGTACTAAATGAACGTTCCGTTGAAACATCAGATACAGGACCACACAAAATATATTTAATGCAACATCAATGTAATAATAATTAATATATTGTATTTATGTAGTATAATACAACGCGTTATATTATTTTTTATCAATGATCGTTCCATAAAATATGTAATATACCTAATATAAATTTTTTAAGGCACATGGCCCTCAAAACATTACTCCTCAAAAAATTTTGCCCTAGGAAATTATGACAGTTGCATTCCATCTCTAAATATGCCACTGGTAATATCGTTTCAACGATATGGCCACCACTGTTATATTTTAGAAATAATCATCAAACTCCGCCATTGCTGAATTTTCTGTAGACTCCGAAATTTAAGAATGAATGTTATATAGGTGCGGCGATATTTGATTGTTTGCGAATAGTGAATACAATTTCTCATCAAAATATTTATCAAATCTCATATACATATCTATTTACTCACGATAAAGGTTAAAAGACAGCAAACTGTAGCCGTTTGGTAGTTATAAATAATATATTAATACGTACGTCCACCAAAGTTTTTAATACCGTCGTTTAACTATTGACGAGAAGTATGTGGGAATTAGATTCAAACTTGGCAAACACGAAATGCATTCAGGCCATTTATTTTTCCTTATAGGCATATTCAGTGAAGCAAGAGGACTATTATAATTCTGTATACGCCATGGATATATTATTAACAATGAGTGTTCAGGAGTTATTTATGTTTCTTAATACAAACAATTTTTCTTACTGTTAAATCTAATTACGAGTATGAAATATTTAACTTTCTCAAAAATTAAGAATGTCATGACTGTGGTGAGGAGAGGTATAATCATTCTAACAGAAAATAATTCCGTGACAAATTTATTGTGTGTGATTGAATTGCGTTTATTCGGTTTGATTAAAATATTAAAGAGAAGACTCCCGTCAATAATATCGCATAACATTTCCTTTTAAGCTTAAACGATAGGGTTCCTTTAAATTGATTCCTTATTTTATTTCACTCATTCATCGAATAAATAAACAATATTCACTAATACCGAATTGTGCGTATATAAGCATGTTGTATATGAGAAAATAAAATTAAAAATAAGTAAAAGTTAATTAAGCTACCATAAAGTAAATTAGTATTACATCGTCGAGGGTTTGTACTTTGGTCAGGGTGTACATTAAATAGTGTTCAGTATGTCAAGAACTGCTTCAGTGTTAACAATATTACCATTAGATGCAAAAAATAATTTCGTAGTTGATGCAATTTCTCAAAAACAGTTTATCATGTAAAATAGTAAATAATATTCAACAAAATAACATTCATATAATTACACTCCAATAATTTGGTTCGTTTCAATAGGTATATAATATTTAACATTCACTGTTTTAAAATATGGAGGTAGCAATGACATGTATTATTCATCATAGCAATTTTTAATTATTCCAGAATACTTTTATAGTTCTTCTTTGTGGTTGATATCTGTACAGATAAATCAACGTATAAATCAGACAATAGAATATTACTAAAGCTCATTTTAATGCACTATGGTATTAAAAAACATATATAATATATTTTATGTGTTTGTGAGGTAATTACAAGGTTTCTAGTTTAATTACTTAGTGACAGTGGCGTGCTCAGCTTTCTTGAAAGGGGGTTTATGGTATTTTTGACTATTCTAAGTCCACGTTATATAACGGTAAATATACTTTCATTGCTTTATCATATATTTGATATGATAAAAATAAACCAAATGAGTCTGAAAGAGATACGTACCATCATTCCCTAAATGATCACGCCCCTGCTTTGTGATAGCAATTATTCTATCGGTTTTAAAAAAAAAAAAGAAAAATAATTTATACTTATACACTGTGGTAATAAAAATTGCATGGTGAAATTATATTTAAAAATGATATTTATGCTGTCTAAAAGTTTTTAAAAGTTATTTTCAAGAAAATTGTTAAAAACAAAACATTTTTTACTGGTTTAAGTAATTTGATTTTGATTATCATATAATATAGGTACACATAAAATAATAATTATAATAATAGTGTGATCTTGTAAACTTAGTAAGCTTTCAAAAAATAATTAATTTAAAGAAAAAATAATAATTGTATATGTATATAAAACTGTTTCATCAATTTTTAATTATATTTATTTAATATTAACTAAAATGTTAAATATTATCTACCCACATATGAGGTAAAATAACTGTTAGATATATTATAAAAACAGTTGGATTTAATTTCTCAGTTTCAATTTTAAATACAGAAGCTTTATTTAATATGTCGGTATAAGTTTTTAGTCTAATTGATAATGGCAATATTTTGACAGCTAAAAACTTACCCAAAACAAAAGTTTAGTGTATTTTGTAATTGACACACTATAAAACTTTATATTGTATATTGAATCCATTTGCATTCTTTAAATATTAAATTAAGGTTAGTTTATTTCAACTAAAATATTACAGGTTCATATAAAAATAATTTGAATTTTTTGGACTAAAAATAAATGTACAACGTTTAAGAATTCATATTAAAAATATCTTATTTCAATAATAAAATTATAATATGATCTAAAATAATTTAAATGCATGTACTTCAGCATATTATCATTGTCGTTTTTATTTTGTAAGTATCTCTTTCCTTAACTCTCCAAAAAATAAAGTGAACATTAAGATTTAAATATATTCGTATATTTTATCTTATTATAATAATCACTTATGTGCCTATCTATACATGTCTTATTTAATGAAAAATAATTAGGTACTTGTACAATATTTGCTGTTCTTTAATATGAATTTGGAGAGATGCATAACATGGTTAGGTTTCTGACTAGCCACAGTAACGTCTCATAATAATCATAGTTATTATAGAATACAAGATGATTATATTTTATCGTGATCTAAATAATGCCTTAAAAAAATATAACAAATATTTAAATATTTTTTTTTACATATTTTAGTAAGTACATATTATTTTTATATTAATTATGAATATCAGTAATTGTTATAAAAATGATAAACTCCTTGTATTCCCTATGATATTGTCGGTTTTGTTTGAATCATTTTGTCTATTATACATAATATATTTTATTAATAGTCAATTAAACTTAAATCATTTAGCGAAAAATGTAATATTGTAATTACTATGGCTTGTACTTACTATATGTAGTACATTAATTTTACATTTTACAGCATTGAATAATAGTAGTATGTAAATACTCTCACATATTATTGCATTAATATAAAATAAGTCCGATCACATGAAAACTAGATAGCTCACTATTTATATATAGAATGTATCTGATGTCGTTTATGCGTGATTTTTACATAGTTATGGATCAATAAAAAGGAGTTTCAAAAAAACAAAAAAATGACATGTTTATTTTTTTTGATTAGCAATTTTTTTTTATCTCAATTAGATTTTTTTTTTAATTGTGCCAACAGTAAAATCAACTTTATTTTTTTAAATTTTAACAATTATATTTTTGATAGATTCTGACAAAAATTTTTTTTACTGAAAATTTTGACGTCAAAAAATTAATTTTAGTTTGCTGGCTTCTTAACTATGACCCTCAACAGTATAGTAAACGCATTAAGTACTATTACTTAAAATAATTAGTATAAATTTAATTTACTAGAGCCAAATATATATTTTTTTAACTATATTTTAATGATATCTCATATTTGTACACGCTTAAATTGGTAATCTAATGACTCATACACACACACATACAAAATTATTTTCGGTATAAATAAAATAAAAAATCTATAAATCTTTAAAATAGTTTAATTAACATAAACAATCATAAAATAAGTGTTATTATTGTAATTATTATTATACCTAATTATAATTAATAGATTACGTTATTTTTTAACAGTTACATTGCTTATAATAGCTTTGTAAGTTCATTTCTCCAGAAAGGGAAAATGATGATTCATCACTAAACACTAAGCATTTTATTTATCACTATCTTTTATTTTTTTTTCAAAATAATCTCACAAAGTTATAATTGTCCATCACCTTTCCTTAAATGTTGAACAATATTCATTTTATAAGGTTTATAATTTTGGTTTTTTTAAAATACGCCAAACAATTGAACTTGGCAATTCCTAATTCATCTTATACGGACTTTAATGACATTGTAGAAACAATGGAAACCATGCCAAGATTCGTAATTTTTGTATATTTGTCTTGAATACTATCAGCTTAGCAAAACATGTCAACAAAATGTTTGACGTTTGATTTTTGAACATTTTTTTTTATACAATAAATAATTAATAAATTAATTTTAATATTATTGTGATTACGTAAACTTTTAAATACACTTTTTTGCGTATTTTAAATAATTAAATGTGTATATTTTAATTTTTACCCGGATGTGAAAATAAAACATTAAACTATCTAGGAGTTTCAACAAAACATAATTTGGTCGAACCATACAAAAAAATTATCTCGACACGCTCTTCAATCGAATACATTATTATTAAAAAAATATTTAGTTCTAGTAAATTAAGTGTATACCAGTTATTTAAATTAAAAATATTAATTTTAGATGACCGTACTTAAGAAACTAGTGAACTAAAATTGACAATTTGATTATCAAAATTTTCAGAGAAATAAATTTTACCAGAATACATTAAAAATATAGTTGTTACCATTTAAAAAATAAAGTTGATTTTACTATTGACACAACTGCGTACTTATACAATTTTCTAATTGGAATAAAAAAATTGACAGCCAATAATAAAGAAACAAGTCTTATTTCGTTTTTTTTTTTTTTGAAATTTCATTATATTGATATCCATAATCGTTAAAAAAAGTCAGCCCACAATGGTATAAGATACACTCTGCATATGTTACGGCAAAGTAGGAAAATTACTAAAGGACAATGCTCCAACATTTTAGGCAATGTAAGAATGATCATTTAAGTACTCCAATTTTTCATATATTGACCGGACATTGTACGAAAGTGTTCGGGTAAAGTATAGGCAAAATTAATTAAATATAGCGCACTATGTACACTTATATCAAATTACATTCACACCAGGTAATACCACACCATACGAGATACATATTTCATTGAAGAACAAATATAAAATAAATAATATCAATTTTATTCGTGTCAAACTACATTTATATAATAATATATTATCCTATTCAATGATAGGTATCGACCTAACAATGATTTAACGGATAGTATATTTATAAAACTATTAATACTTAGGTACTAATATTTGAGGCGTGTATTTTCAATTTTTCATCTACAATGCCAAAATGCATTTAGGCACTGTATACAATGTCCCGACAATGTAAACTTTTTCTTAGTTTGCCCTCGAAAATCGGCTATTGTGCATTGTGACTTTCTACTTTGCCCGTAACATAATATATATTTATATCATAATAAATTAATAATAATATGTAACTATATCAGACTTTTTTTTACGATTTTAGTTTAACATTTTTTTTAATGTCAATACAAATAAAAAAAAAGTATCCTGAACACCAAACGTGGTATAAGTCTCAGTGTTATGCACACATAATAACGATAAGGCGTCGTCAGGAAATTATTAATTTCTAGTAAATGTTTTCGATTTCCAAAAAGGATTTACATTCACTTAAGATTTGTACGTCAGCACTATTTTGCCAAGCGTGAACCCGGAAACTTTTCTACTTAACATTTATACTACCATCCGGTGCCTCGTACACCTCAATTTAACCTCTCCATGATGTGTGTTTTCACTTTTCACCCTTATGCCCATACCAATGTGAATTGAAAGATTGAAAATGTACATTTTACATCCGTTTCGAAGTCATCGTAAACGGAATTTTAGAAATACGTAGGTATTTATATTATATTCTGTCATATTTGTGTAATTATTGATAGACTTTACAAATACATGAAGTATTAAATATTTTGTTGTGTGTTTATGTATATTTTAATACAATATTATAATAGAAGGTACTTGAAGTTTGGACTTTGGATGGGGTGAGAGATTTAAGTTTAAAATCTCGATAATTATAAAGGAAAATATTATTACTCGTGTGTTTATGTTACTGCAATATTTATAATAGTTAACACTATGTGTTATTGTGATCAAAAGTAATTAAAATACCCAGAAGAACATCTGACAAAGTTTAATATTACAATATTATTGGACATTGTTAATATTAATCAATTGGAAATAAGTAGGCCAAAAAATCAACGGAATTTAGAAGAGAATAAAAAACGTTTAAAAATATATTTTAGGCACTCATATATTACATTATATATATTTTAGTATCAATGACATCATACAAACATAAAACGCGTAATAATGTATTAGTTACAGTTATTTACTAAAACAGGTAGGAATACATTGTTGTGTTTAAATTGCATACCTAATATCTTCTAAATAATTTAAAAATAATTATGAAAATATTAAAATATTATAGTTTGAATGAAGTATAGTTAGGCATCATCGTCAATATAATATATACTATTGTTTGATAAAAAAAAAAAAAATGTAAAAGTATAATACAATTTCATAAATAAATTTCAAGGTAGAGATTTATTTTTATCATTTAACATATTATAACAATACGACCAGATAATAATCATCGTAAAAAAATCAATCATGAACTAAACGATTTGAACTGAAAATGTTACGAATAAGAAAAAATGACGTAAAACTATTTATACTTGAATAATTTTACACCTCAAGTTTGTTTCACCAACGATGAAGCGCACTCTGTCTAAATACGCACGCCCCTACTTTACTCAGATAAACCGCTAGATAACGCTTTAAGTTCGGCAAATTCGGCAAGACTTAACAGGCAACATTTAATTTTTATAAGCAGTAAGTGTTCATTTCATATGCAAGTATACATCGTATGAATAATGTTGCAAATGAGGGCGCATTAACTAGATAAAAAGTTTAAGCGAACCTAAAAAGTTTATTAATCTTTACTTTTTAACTTAACTAGATAATTGATTTTCTAATTAGGAATTCAACTAGTTTAATTGGTTGTTGAAGTAACTAAGCTTATTTCAGTAAATTTAAAAGATATCCATCAAACTAAATATGTTTTTTTAAATGTTTGGTTTTAATATTTTTATATATACACATTATTGTACACGAATTTTTATAAAAATATTCGTAGTAGGTAATATAGTATAATTTCTTTTGTTTCTTGATAAAATAAAATTTCGTTTAGATAAACACAAAATAATTTTTATATGATCTATTTAGGTGCTAATTCAAAAGAAAGATTAATTTTTTTTTAAACTGAATTACCTAATTAATTTAATTAGTTTTTATTATTTTAACTATAAACTTTGCGAGTTAAATGTATTATTTGTTAATTATCAACTCCTAACTTAACGATATTATGTTTACACGACTTAACTTGGACTTAAGTTAATTATTTTCATTAACTTGCCCACATTTGTAAATTTTTGTTTTCATACTTTGAAAAATTAGTATAATATCTACGGCCACATGATAAATAAAAAATTGAAGAATGATTAAATGTGTTTGAATTACAGAAGTCGCTGGTTAATTTTCTTGAAAAATTTGAGAGAGAGGTTTAATCCAAATCTAGATTAAGCAATTTATTTTTAGCGATAATGTTTGATTCAGTAAGAATTTTGACCGTAATATAGTTATCCAGCATGATGGTCTGAATTCTTCAGTGAAAGAACTATTGTATATATACAAATAATAAATTTTATTACCAAATCATTACATTTATTCTCAATGAATATATATGTACTTAAAAATAAATTAAGATTAATCAAAAATATTAGTAAAAATTTTCCGTGTGATTAGATAACTATTTGTTTTTATGCAATAAAATAATAGTTACAATCTGTGCATGTTTCACACAATAAGTAAATTAGATTCATATAACATATTTGTATATAATAAATAAACAATTTGAATATTATGTGTAGGCATAAAAATAAATAATTAAAAAAAAAAAAATCAATGCTAACATATTATTTTATAATGCATAATTGCATGATTTTAATGTTTAATCTATATAATATGACAATAAATTTGTAAAAAAGAACAGAACTTTACAGACATCAAATGTATTCACATAAATATGTTTTAGTTAAATGCGTACATTTTCATCACAATAATATATTATTTACTTAAAATATTAATTTCGTCATAAGGAATGAAATTAATGTACGTTACGGTAATTCCAATATTTAAATGTCGCTTGTAAATGTAAATAACCTGGTATTCTGAGTTAAGTAGATTTCAAAAAACTATACTCAAACTTTTTAAGACTGGCCACATATACACATACAAAATAATTTTTTAATTGTAAATTATATAACATCTTAGGAAATATTAGGAATTTTAAATTCTAAGAAGAGTAATCAATATGACATATTGGGATAACAGTGATGTGTTTTTGGTACTTTCATCACATTTTTTTAGCACTAAAAAGTAAAAATTCTTAACATTTCAACTTTGGTAGAGAATTAGACCTAGTTAGTACTTAGGGATAGAGGGGATCAAAAAAGACACAATTCCGGTGCTTTCCAATAATATTCAGGAAAAAAGGTTTGAAACAATGAATAATAATGTATTACATGGCAAATTAAATATTAGCATATCAAATACTAAAGAATAAGTAAAATATATGATAGTCCATTTGCATAGTATATTAATATGTGTGTCGTACTTTATTTAATTATGAGACATTTTAAAAGTAATGTTTATAATAAATTATAAAACAATACAAAAAGTGAGCATTTTTAAAATCCTTGAATTAAGTTAATATGCTGTTGGTATTAATTTATTCGTTTTATTTGATAATGTTAAATTTAAATCTATAAGATGCAATAAGATTTAATGCACAATGATGCACTTTTAGTTATGCAGCTCATAAAGTTAAATTAGTTGTAAAATAGATTTTTATTAAGATTTCAATGAGGGACAAGATTTTTTTTGATAAATATTATAGGCGAGTATCCGTAAAACATAATCAATACGTAATATTAAATATTAAAAACAATTTTTATAATAATAAAAACTTGAATTTCAAAACAAATAACTTATAATTTTAGGAACTGATGCATTAAAGTATTAATTGTGAAATAATCGAGATTTTTGGAAAAAATAAAAAAAACGTTGATGAGGTAATGCACAGAATTACTTTTAATATCATATTTAATTCATTATTTAAAATAAAACTTTATTAAAAAATGTATTATATAAAAGAATAAATTTATTAAAAATGTATCACCCTTAAACGTATTGAACTGTGATTTTTATTCTGAAAATATGTTATTACAACGTAAAAAAAGTTAGTAAAATGGTTTTTTGAAAACTCATTTATTTAATTCAGCAGCTTAGTGTAAATATTGTAAATGATACTCAAAAAATTTGTTATCTTCAGTGGAGTATGTGATTAAAGTATTTAATTTAATTTGTTTGGTCTCATTAAATTTAAATTAATACCTATCCTAGTCTCAACCTGCTTGTAACGATCTTAGTATAACAATAACGGGATCAAATATTTCTCACAAAATTCCTGTTAAAATATTATTTTTTAATTGCATACGTTTTGTTATTGCGTGTATTTAAACATTTAATAAAATCCATCTTTAATGCAGAATGAAAAATTAACAGTTTTTATTCTTACACATATACCTGCACAATGAATTACAATCAAATTTTCAAATTTTAATTAGTAATACCATATTTTAATTACCATAAATAATAACAAAAAAGATTGAATTAAATAATAACTTACTAGGTATTAAGTTAAAATGTTGAAAAAAGTTTTTTGGCGGTCCGAGACCCTAAGATGAGCTCTTAGTCCACATAATTGATATTAATCGCCAGAATGAATGTTTTAAATAAACTATTCTTAAATGTTTAAAGATTTATTACATTTTATGATTTATAGTAAAAACATTTTGTTGAAATTATATTATTCAAGTACCCAGGTAATATAAATAGGATTCTTAATTTAAAATATTTTATAATTGAAAATAATTCAATTAAATTATAAAAAAATATAATAAACAATAAAATATATTCGGTTACAGATGATTAGAAATGATTATTTATTTCACACAGAAAACAATATCGTATACTGTATAATATGCTCAACTATCAATCTGGAACATTCACGAATCACAAGTAATTGTGTAAATTATAATTGTTGCAGTATTTATCTTTTACAATAATAATATCTTAAAATATCAAAGATATGTATGTGTTATCGTTGTTATGCTATCACACTTATTTACCACTTGAATACATTTATGAAAATACATTTTTAGCTAACTCCATATATTGTTACTAAGTCATCGGTAAAGTATAATATATTATATTTACATTTCATTTTGATGAATAATGCATTGCACTCAATAAAACTTAGGTGTATTATCAATTTTACGTAAAAATAATTTTATATTCTCCTTAGTATTTATCTGTCACTAATAATGACTATATCAGAGATAAAAAATACCTTTTATAGTCACATTTATCATGTGCTTAACTCAAAAAATATTAATCAAAGTAACTACCTTTATTGGCTACTTTAATTTACTTAACACATTTTTAACTTCAAATATTCTTTATTTTTTACCTAAACCTTTCTTGTGTACATACTTAAGAAGTCTATAGAAATATATTGTGGAGTTCAAACCAATATTAAATATATATTTTAACCGAATGCCACAAATATACCCGGGTAAAAGAAAATTCTATGCTTCCGGAATCATTGACTAAATTGCTCAATCAGGACCTAGACTCCATCACCACTACCATCAAATCTATCGTTGCCGTCAATACATTCATCGAAATGTAATAAAATATGTAAATTTATCCTCATAGCAACTGTTGCCGAGAATTAAGTTTAATAAAAAATAAACTAAAAAGAACATGTGGAAGGATTAGAAATAAAATGTATAATAATACAAAAAAGTACGAGTCAAATATGATATAGATAATATGTTAATATTAGCTATGCACGTAGTGCTTCACGAATTATTCCATAGTTTGACTTGAAATTATGTACATTGCATTAATTCATTCAGTTAATTATTCATGGTACCTATTTCTCCATAAAATAACGTACTGAAAAAATTTAAATAATATTTTACTCGATCTTGAAATAATAAGTTTAAATTTAAACGTATCATACTTTACAGATGACTTACACCAGAAACGTTTGTAGGAATAATGTGAAACTAAAAGTATATGGAACAAAAAAATAAATATATTTTTTTCTTATTTGATTTATTTAATATTATTTAATTGATTAATAAATCTTAAATTATGTAACTTACTTTATTTTTTTTATTTCTGACAACTGCTTTGAATACATTGAAAATGCACTAACCTAGCTAAGATTAAAAAAAAAAATAAATAATTCCATCAATATTACCTTGTTATAAGTTGTAACTAGCAGACAGACATGTTATAGAGATATCAAATAAGAATTATAATTGATTATAATCATAGACTTTAGTGGATTATTGAACTTTAAGCTACAGTCATGGCCAGCCACCACCTACTCATTTAATCCAGGCTAGTATATATTATAACGATATAGTAACCACTAACCAATTTTCTGAATTATTTATCGCTCACTTAAGAGAATCCATCTCAAAAGTACGTTATGACGATAAGAATTGACATTTTGACGTCTTTGGTTATAACAGAAATTTATTTTAGATCGCTGGCAATGAAGTATTTTATTTTATGATGTTTGGATGATTACGTAAAAATAGCTGTCAAGTTAGTAAATAGAATGCCGCACAATATATTTTGTCAATTTATTATTTCCACAACCATTAAATATTTATTTATTTATTTATTTATTTATGCAGCCAAAATAATTACAATTAAATAATTATGATAAAATACATTAATAATAATTGTTATGTACTCGTATATCAACTAAGCTATAAGCTCGTATCTGGTATACGAAGTTTAACGATATTACAATTCGTTCTATAGTAAAAAACTTATATAAATAAAAATATGATTTTATTAAATAAACATAACATAATAAATAAATACTTTAAAAACAAAATTTAACATCAGCATTACATATAGGTAGGTCGTAGGTACATATCATACGATATTATATTAAGACACACAGTATTTTTATAATTTTATTGATACACATATTATCATCGAGATCACTAACTATTTTATTTGATTTTTATTAATTATATTATTGGTATTATTGGATTTACTTTTACATAAACGTTTTTTTAGACTCTTTACTTTGTTATTTAAATTGTTGAAAATAGTTTTTCCATGCAATTGGGAGAGTTTATAGAACTAGTTAATAAAGTATATGACCATTTAATGTATTTATCTGTTCTTCTGTCTATTATTTCTGTAACATTGAGTGTATGGTTTTGTATAGATTTAACTAAAATTTGTCTAATGTATAATTTATAAACAGGTAATATATTAGTATGGTTGAATAATCTCTGATGGATATTTTAATGGTAGCGAGTATGCTATTTTTACAATAATTTTTTGTGTAATATGCAATGTATTAATATCTGTTATGTCTGTTCTGTTAATGCTTCCCCAAAATGTTATGCCGTATAATAGAATAGAATTACACAGTGCCGCGTAAATTTGTATTATAATTGATTTATCAAGAAATTGAATTTTGTAAAAAAATACAGTTAATCTCCTCATTTTATTTTTGATATTCTGTATATGTTCTGACCATTTTAGGTTAAAATCTATTGTCACTCTTAAATATTCAAATGATAATAATATTTTAATAGGTTTATAACTACAATTTGTCGTACCAGTTCTAGATTTATGTATTATAAAGTTATATCCAACAGGAATCTGTAAGCGTATAGTAATTATTGACACGAAAACCAATTTGTTTATGTTAAGTGATAACAGATTTTTTTCCATCCAGTCATTTACCGTAAACTGATTTCGACAGTATGTTTCAATTGTTCCCAGTTGTTTTCGAAATTAACTAGTGCTATGTCATTCGCGAGCATGAATAATATATTTTTTAATAAAGATGGAGGTATCGAGTTAATATATATTTAAAACATTATAGGGCCCAATAATGTATCTTAAGTGACTCCATCATCTTTAACATAACAATGATTATTGTAATTAGATCCGATAATGGTTAGTTGATCAGGCAGATATCACTAAGATATCCTGTTAAGAGTATTAATTTAAAACATTCTTATTGATTCTACCGATTTTTAATTTTGTTTAAAATTAAATATATTTTAAATTTAATTACAACAATGAATACCGGCTTAAAACTCTGATATATCAATAAATTCCAATTGGAGGTATTTATGAATCTGAAAAACATTATTTAGTAACCACATAAAATCTATAAAGATTAAATAACAATTTATGTATAGTAAACAAAGGCTGACCGCTTTTAACATTATTATACTATATAAATATTTTGGTTAGAGTATTTTTTAGCAAAAAAGGAGCAAATACGACTTTGTAGTTGTATGAATGTAATAATAAGAGTTCTCTTCTCGGCAGTTGTAAAACACATGCGATCACGGAAATATACGTGGGTGCGCGTGACTTGTCGTTTACTCAAATCAGCTTTCTGACGAAACATAGGTTGTCACATATTGGAAAGAAAACATTTACAAGCAAAAAGATAAAAAAATAATACAAAAATCGATACTAATTATACGTCCATCAATAGTTCTAGATACCCGAATATGGTGAACTCGCACCAGTAGCCACTTTTTTAGTGAACGTGTTAATAAACACTACAGTGTTGTCTAGCATATAATTTCAACTAAAATTATATTTTTTCATTTATAATACTTATTAAAATTATATTTATTTGATAATTGGCAGACAGTCTGCCAGTTTATTAATAATAATAATTTAAGAATAATATAAAAATATTTCAGAAAAATATGAATTTTCTAATCGTATTCAAATTTAAGACTATGTAGGTAGTCTATATACTAGATAGTATGAACAGTAGCTTACGGAGTTGTTATCTAGTATACATTTTATTAAAAAGTATGCTTCAGCAGAATCAATAAGCCCCTTATGGACTTGTGTATGATATTCAATATTTTTACTTAGATAAATGCAAGGATTACATTGTTCTATATTGTTATTTTCTATTACGTGAAAATTCTTAGATAAAATAAGCATTTATTTGAATACTAAAAATAAATGGCTATAATTAATATAAATAATAAGTAAATATATTCTGAATAAATTAAGATATGTTTATAAGCATATACAATTGTGTACTTTGGAGATTATTATAATGCGACGTTAAATCAATTTAGAGTTTGCAGATGGACTTATAGAACTATTTTATAATGAGCTTAAATAATTCAGTTTGTACTTTACACACATCCATACTTAATGTTATGAAATATTTGGAATGTTCTAATTTCATCGTCGTATTGTTTTGAAGAAAACATTGATCCAGAAGGCTTTATATGATTAATTTTGACTTGGTACCGAACGTCACTAAGTGCTTATCAGGCGTTAATTTTTAATTTGAAATTTATAAGAATAATTTATTGGACAAAATAAAAAAAAATCATATATTATGATGCACTCTATGCCTAAAATATCTGTGTTCCTCAATAATGTATCATTAAACATAAACGTGTAGCACAATACGCAAACTGTCGACCTGTCATGGGATTAGCCCTGCCATGCAGTTTAGGCTTCCAGCCGATTTAGATCAATTATACATCAATTTTGAGTAGTTGAATGATTGTAAATGAATGTATAATATTATTAAAATCTCCAAAATATTAAGCTTTAAAACGTAAAATGTGGATTGAACGACCAAACGGCAGAGAATAATATTTTCTGGCGAAAAACGCTCAATAAGTTTATTTGTATTTACAGCTCTACGTTTGCAACCATAATTTTTAACCATGCATAAGGCTTATTGCAAAAATAATATGATATTAAAATAATAATATATAAGAAAGTAGCCATCAATCCTATATATATATTGGCAAAAATACATGCAGTGAACTCGTGCAGTATTCGTTTACGGAGTTAGACGACGTGAGCATATAGGTGAGATCCCAATAGTTTTCGAATAAAACTTTTAAGTGTTCACAGTTCGCTTGTTCGTCTTTCACAGATTTACGGTACATTAAGCAAACCAAATTATAATTTAAAAGACGAAAGATGCTAATGTTTTCAATAGAAAAAATCTGTATTTGCCAATAGCTTGGGTATTGAAAATATTAAATTCTTTTAAGTTTTTGCATTTTTAAAAACTATACTTAGGTAGGCATAATATTATTAAAACCCAAATTTATTTTATACACATACAAATGTATGCTTACGTATATTATTGAAGTAATAATGATGATGGATATTCAATTGTAACTTTAACATTGTTGATAATATTGTATAAATTTAGTAGTATATTTATTCATTGGCTATTTGATTTTTATTATACTCTTTTGGATTGGTTTTAAAAACGAGGTAAATATTTTATTTTGTGTACAAACTCTTAAAATTAAATGATTTTTAAATTTAATTATAATAAAATATTAATGCATTTTCATTTTTCTCGAGATAAAATTTATAGAATCCATTTTACTTTGTAGTATTTTTAAAAAATGATTTTACATTTAATTAAAATAAATTATTCATAAGACAATATTAACAGGAAATGTATGCATTTGATTCAAATAATTATATATTTATTTCAAATATTACAAACGCCATAGAAATAACGAATAAGTCTTTCATTGACGTACTCTTTGAAGATTACAAACGCGTAAATTGTCAAATTCAGGAAGTTTACACGATTTACACAATTTTAAATTAAATTGCAGTAGTTAGTTGTAATTTACTGATGTAAACATAGAATCATATTCACAAGAAGATTATTAAAGGAGAAAATATTCAAATCTCTAAAATAATTTAATTTTAGATTCATAGCGGAGCGATAGCTAATAGTTTTCAAACGAGTCGGGAAAACAAAATAAAATTAAGGGATAAACGGGAACTTTTATGCGAAGCAAATTTTTGATAATATCCATTTCATTTTTTGGTGTAATAAAAGTAGATAAATAACATTTTCACTATTTTAAATTAGGATTTTCTATACACCCCCATACAATTTTCAATATATTTTGACATTTTTTGAAATATTTATAAATAAGCATAAGACATTTTTGGTTTATGTATTTTTTTATTGTCAATAAAAATTATTCCGTTTGGTCAAAATCAGGGACCGTGACCTTATTTGTTTTAATGGTTTCGGTAAGGGTTCAGGTTTTTAAAATATTTTTTTTTTTATGGGTTCAGGTTAAATGAAAATTTGGAATATCATTATGTCGTTGCTAAAAATTAATATTTAGTAAACAGTTTACTTTTACAGTTATAATAATTTATGGTTACCTAAATTTTAACAAAATTTAGGATTTATTCCAGTGTTATTTTTTCAATAGTAAAAATAACTTTTAAATGTGTTCCTTGAAATCATCCGTTATCGTGTAACATGAACATTGGTATTATATAATAGTAATATAGTATATAAATAAGTCTAGACTCGATAGACCCATCATCAACCTTCGTCGGCCATCACGGTCGCGGACATACAGGCGACGCGGCCAAAAATAACATTGCGTAGGTACTGTGTATAACATTATAGTGTATTATATTAAACTATTAAAGTATAAAATATAATTCTTGTTTCTGAACAATGTATTTTTAGTCATTTCCTTCTACTTCACTAGTTACTTGACAACAGATAAAAACCCTAAAAACCCGGTATTTTTTCGGTTTTGTATAGGGGTTTCGGTTTTTGTTAGTGTCTTTTAAAAATGTAAAATAAATGTTAGGGTTCTTTTCAGTTCTTTTCGGTTCGGTCTCAGTCGCTGATTAAAATACTTAAACATGTAATATAAGGTTTCTTACAATTTGTTGTTAGTGAAAATTAAAAAAAAAGTAGAGCATACATCTACAATAGTTTTAAACAAGCATCTAAATTTATAATTTTGACAAAACACAACAAAATCTTTAAAATTTGCAATTTTTTGATTTTAATATTTATAAAAAAAATTCTGTTTCAATCTAAAATTTGAAAATTCAATATAAAATCCTCTATACGTTTTTTAACTTAAAAAAATAGAATGTACCGGAAAGTCAACCAAAATTTTTTATAAGCATTTGAAATTAGACATTGGATATTACTCCGTAAACTACAGGTTTCTCAGGGAACCATTTCCTTATTTTGTTATGATTCAAAAAAAAAAAAAATAAATAACCGTAGATATTTTAAATTTCACCAAAGAATGAAATTCGTACATAAAATTTAAATATTATTTCCGACATTTTTAAAATAGTTGTAGGCATAAGAAATTTTAGTTTTTTTAAAAATTGTATCCTATAAATGCCGATAGAAAAGTTTTCGTTTGATCAAAAAATTTTTATTGTTTAAAATGTATAAATGTTCAATTCTTATATCCAAGGATTAAAAATTTAATATACAATTTCTTGTCAGTAGTTTATAGTGTAACCAAAAAACCAAAATAATATATTAATATTTGGTTGTTTTTCATAGACATTTTAAGTTAACACTTGGACATCAAAATACAAATGCACATTTTTTTTTATTAATATTTAAAGTTCAATTTTTAATGAATATTCATTAAAATCTTGATTTTTTTTTTCAAATTATTTTGTGGTTAAACAATTATAAAATGTTTAATTTTTATAGTTAAGAACTATACGTTTAAAACAAAATTTCTCATAAATAGTTTATAGTTTAAACAAAAAATGCAAAAAATATATTAATATAGTTGTTTTTTATAAACATTTTAAATTAAAATTTTAATTACATTATATATTTAAATAAAGAATAACATTGTTAGTTAGTTCGTTGTAATTTAAAAATATTTTCATGAGTGCTTGAAACTTTTAAAGTGTGTTATTATATTACATACACTTAATGACATTTTCAAATGTTTTCGGAAAATTTAATTCAACCTACTGTATAATAATAGTAAAATTAGTTTCTTCATTATCAATAATTATATCATAAAATATACTTTGTAATAAAGACTGACAGATCATCCTCGTTTAGAATCGTTTTTCGTATATAATGATTTTAGACCATTATTTAAATTTGATACATCCATTACAGTGACCCACTCGACATCTTTTATATAGCAGAACAGTACTCACTTGCCAACCTTTTTATAATTACCTATATATATTTTCCTATTTCTAAATTATATTTTATAATGTTTATGATAGCTTAATTTAAATTTTAAATCATTAAACATTTTATTATTTGAAAATGGTTACCTGTATATTTTTAATTTAAAACTAATAAGTGTAGTAATTATTTTCTATATATGTGTATTTTATAAATACACCTTACCTTTACCTATTATTGGTGTGTTAAGATCAAATTCGCAGATCTAATAAAATACATTTTTTGAGAAAGTTCATATGATATCAGTAAAAAAAAATTCCAAATATTTGTTTTTATAATTAATGCATAGTAAACATTTTCTAGACTGAATTATAAAAATGACCATGGTCAGAGCTAGCAGTAGTTAGTAGGATGGAATAGACAGTTCTGGAGCACCTCCCCCTTAAATTTACATGTAAAATCCTATCTCTTTTTATAGGCAACACGCAATACACGCACCTCCCAAACTAGCAAACATAATTCAATATAGGCAATCTGCAACACACATAAACCTATACCATAGTCATCATCCGCCGCCTGATCCGACACGTAACAGACATATATT